>VZRE01013967.1:5266-23867 GCA_013396775.1 Cephalopterus ornatus
TCCCGATGTCTTTTTTTGTCAGGTTCTGTCTACAGCCATTGGGTTATTCTTTGCAATTTTTACTTAAAAGGGGGGAAAAAAAAAAAAAGGCTTTTTGTTCCACAGGTCTTATTTAAAATCTTTTCCTGTAAGTGAGCCTTAAAATTACTGGAAAAAGAAACTTTTTGGAGTAGGGATGGACTCCTGTATCCAGCTGTGGGCTACTCAGTACAAAAGGAACGTCGACATGCTGAACAGAGAAACTCATGAAGGGCCATGAAGATCATGGACTGAAGCATCTCTACTGTGAGACTCAGAGAGCTGGGACTGTTCAGCCCTGATGAACTTAAGGGGGAATGTCATCGACGTATACAAATGCATTTCTATATGCAAGGGTGGAGAGAGCCAGACTCTTTTTAGTGGTTTCCAGGACCAGAGGCCTGGAGAAAGCCATCCACAATGTAATTGAATGAAAAGGAGTATTTTAGGCTTAATCTCCTCTGTTTCTGTGGTTTTAACTTTAATTCTTTAATTACTTTGCTGTAATATTTTCTGCTTACGTTTTAGGAATGGATAGTTGGATTACTTAGAATTGATAGCTTATTTAAAAATGCACTTCTTTACAATAGCATTAGAAGCTGTATTTGACCAAAACAAACTTTTTAAATTTCTTTCCTTTCAGGTGTATTACACAAAAGAAAATCCCTATATTGCAGTATTAGTAATGTGAAAATAAGTTGTTACAGCATTAGAGCTTGAAAGTTTAATAAGGTAGTTGCAATTTAAATTGAAAACAGTGGAAATTAATGAAATAAGATATACTTAATATTCTTGTAATCCTAATAAAAGTTTTCTTTGGCATGATGCTTTCTTCAGTAATGTATGTGGGAGAACACATCTCAGTTGAGGAAGGGATTTAGATCTCATTTTTGATGTTTTTTTTTCTATTGAAGCCCCATCCAGCCATCAACACTCCTATCAACGAAACTGTTGAAGAAAGCAATCAGGAACCTGCTGAGGGGAGTGAAGAAAAAGCAGGAGCCAAAAAAAAAAAGTGTTCTGTCCCAAAAGTAAGTGACTGAATTTCTGCTTTGCTGTGCCAGGAACATTTTTAAGTCAAAACTATATTGCCAAGTTTTTACCTTAATACTTCAAACTAATAGTCGCTTACTGTTGTAACTGTCTTGCATTTGTTTCTTTTCAGATATACTTACAGTAATATTTTTGTCCTTCTGTATTCGTTTTATGGTGCTGCATGTGTTTTTGAAAATTAATTTCCTTGCCAGCCTATATTTCTAAATCATAATAAACTAAATTCATACAGTGCTTCCTGGCCAGGAGAAGTTGGAACTGATCACCAAGAAATAGCTTAAAGTTTCTGGTTTTGTAGTTTTTGAAGAATTTTTAATACCGTAGACAGGTATGACTGTCACTTACAATTATGATCCCTTTAGTTGAAAAGCCAAACAGATCCTTAGGGTCTGTCATGGCTGAAACGGTAATTCAGTGTGTTTGCCAGAACAGGTTGTAAGAATCAGTTTGAATTTGGCCATACTCTTAATGAACTAATTAGAATATAGAGGATTTCATAGTTGTATCTGTTCAACTCTTGAGTCATAAAAGTGTCTGTGAGTAATCAGTATACAGTAGTTTGTACAGAGTTCAGCTTCTTCACTTTGTAAATGTGTGCATGCCTTTTAAATATATTGTATTTATACTAAAAAGACAAATGCTTTTCTGCCTGAAACATCACTGTTTCAGCTTACTGGTGCTATATGTAGTTTGTACTGTAAGAGTTGAAGCTTACTAGCTTACTGTACAGTTACTGTGGTACACTGCTTTGAACTTTCTCTATTCTTGAGTGTTCTGTTATGTCCATATGGGGGGGTATTTTTCATGTGGCATGGAAGAGATGTTGTGTTTTGTCAACTCTTCTTAGTGTTTTTAAGAAGAATAGAATCCTAAAGTGACAAAAATTGTGATGCGGATTGGATTACTACATTTATTTCTAACTCATATCTGGAAATTACTATTCTACAGGATAAGTAGTGCCATTAAATTAAATAACAGTCTATTTTAAATGGACTTGCTTTTATTCTGACTGTTTTCATTTTGATTATTTGCACAGATTTCAATGTAGTTTTTCTATTGTTGTTGCTGGCCATCCTTTAGTATTGATTCACAGCTGCAGCTGAGGAATTTGCAGTGTGTCAAACACATAGCAGGTGTTCCTTGTCTGGGGTTAGTGTCCAGGAGCTGTAATAGCTTGTTTGTTCCAGAGTAAAAAAGTCCTTTGATTGTGGGGAAAAAAGTTAGCCTACTGGTAGTATACTGATAAGATGATATTGAGAGTTGTTTTGATGAGTTGGAGACTGCAGAATTATTGATGGATTTTTTTCTCCCAGTTTGTTACTCTAGATCTAGAGTTCCTTATTTACCACTTCCGCATGCAGAAGTTCAGAGTGATTTGGGTTCTATCTGCTATACCTTAGGAGCACTCTTCAACACTTAATTTGCTGGCAGTGTTAGTAAACCAATGCTGTTCTTGCCCATGCACACTGCTGATAAAAGCACTTGTTCTTAGCATTTGCTTCTGCATGGGGGAAACTTTTTTATTAAACTGGGCTGATTAATCAGTTTGCTTCATTGTGAATTTATGCCTCAAGTAGTGTGTGCTAGTGGGGATGCCAATGGCTTAAGCTTCATGTTTCTCATGAAAAATGCTTTTTGGCTGTTCAGTGCTGGCAGTGTGGAAGAGAAACAGGAAGACATAAGAGCAATTAAAACATGAAGATGGAATGGAAGATCCTGAAGGTGTCCTTTTACCTAGATTTCTGTAATTAGTCCCAATCAGCTCAAGGCAAAATATGGAACAAATTTCTTCTCTTTTTGTAGTAATAAAGCTATAAAATTTGGTTAACTGGTCCTTGTACTCTGGTTTTCTCTGGTTTTAGAGAACCAATAATTCTGTCTTAAAACTGTATTCTGTAAAAAGACTCAGTAATATTACATGTGTTCAGGTAATTAGGAATGTTGCATGATAGTTGCTTTTTTTCATGTTGAGATTTTAAAAACTAGCTACTTTAAAAAGGAATTGCAAAAGAAGTGCTTGCAAGTGGGACCAGGCACTAGTGTTCAAGTTGAAAGAACTGAAAATCTTAAAAACACGCAGATACATAGGCTGCAAGAAAATGTTGATTCTTTTCAAGTAAATGATTACGAACACTGGATTTTTCAAGTCTTAACTGCATACCTGAAACAAAACCTAGTATTTTCAAGGTTTAAAAACCCCAATAAAAGAGGAAAAAAAGGCATAAATTACAATCCACAAATGATAAAACAACTTGTTTGTGGTCTGTTTACTACTTGTCCTGGTTTTGGCTGGGATAGAGTTATTTTTCTTCTTAGTAGCTGGTGCAGCGTTGTATTTTTGATTTAGTATGACAATAATATTGATAACACACTGTTTAGTTTTTGCTGAGCTGGTTCACAAGAACATGTGGGGGGTATGGCTGCAACAGGTGGGCTGAACTGGACAAAGGGTTATTCAACACAGAATGACAGAATGTATCAGGTTGGAAGGGACTACAGTGGGTCATCTGGTCCCACCCGCTGCCCAAGCAGGGTTGTCCCACAGGACATGGCACAGAACTGCATTTAGATGGTTCATAAGTATCTCCTGTGAGAGAGACTTCACAACCTCTTCAGGGCCATCTATTCCAGTGCGTTGTCACCTTTCAGTAAAGTTCTTCCTTGTGTACAGATGGAACTTCCTGTGCATCAGTTTCTGCCCACTGCCTCTTTTCCTGTTGCTTGGCACCACCTGGAAGAGCCTGGCTCCATCCTCTTGACACCCTCCTTTCACATACTTACAGACCTTGATGAGATCCCCTCTCAGTCGTCTCTTCTCAAGGCTGAACAGGCCCAGCTCCCTCAGCGTTTCCTCATAAGAGAGATGCTGCAGGAGGAAGTGGTCCAATACAGTTAGGCTTTGAATGGGCACTTAAATCTGTAGGTACACAACCTTCTTAAGCTATTTAAAGTGAAGAACAGCCTGATGGTAATTAGCATGTTCTCTTTTCACTATAAAATAGTTTCTAATGTGTTTTTTTAATCCTGTGTTGACTCACTTTGCAGTTATCCCCTAAAGGGGATAATAACTTACCTACAGAAACTGAAACAGAAGAAAAGGAGATGGATGCTTCAAAGGAAGATGATCCACCTTCGGACAAAAACATTAAAGAAGTATGTTAGAGCTTTTTCTGTGTGCTAATGAAGATTGTAATATGTTGATTGATGCAAATCTGTTACTGAGTATTCAGACACTATAGTTACTACTACTGTGACAGTCTCAGGAGTTGTTTAATTATATAAAACTTTCTATGAGTTCACTCATGTTTAAACATCTCATTGAAGCTCCCAGGAACTGAAGTTTTCCTCAGAGAGGAAACTTAGTCTTACTTTTCTATGGGTTCAGTTAAAACTGGTGGAACGCTGTGGGTTTTATCACCTACTCTGTGTTGCAAATGTAATTTTTTTTGAGGACTGGATAAAGACTTCAGACAGACTAAAACATCACTTCATACCTTTATTTAGAACAGAATATTCTTTGGTACTTAGTTTGTTTTTTTATCTCTCAGGAAAAAGTCCTAAGTACCAGATGATCATAGAATGGTTTGATTTGGAAGGGACCTTAAAGATCATCTGGTTCTGATCGCCCTGCCATCAGCAGCGACACCCTCCATTAGAACAGGTTGTTCAAAGCCCCATCCAACCTGGCCTTGAGCATTTCCAGAGATGGTGCATCCATAGCTTCTTTGGGCAACCTGTTCCAGTGCCTCACCACCCTCACAGTAAAGAATTTCTTCCTAATATCTAATCTAAACCTACCCTTATTCAGTTTAAAGTTATAATCAGGATTTTAATAATTTAAAAGCAGGAGGTGTCTTCATATACATTACAGGATTCTTGTTTAAACCATGTGCCAGAGGCTTCAGTTGTGAAAAATACTTAGAATAATTTAAATATATATCTTTGTTTTGTTAAGACTCTTTGCGCTGTTTTTTAATCTTCCTAGGATGTGGTGAAAACAAATGATGCTTCTATTCCTAAAGTTGCTAGAAGAGGAAGAAAAAGAAAGGTAACAGTGCATTTAATTAGTTGACCTTACTGGAATCTTTCAGGTGTGATAATACTGGATGTTATTTTCTTTAATAGCAGATTATGCGTAAGTTGAAGTGCTTGATGCTCTTCTCCCCTTTTTCAAATGTCAGAAAGATTTGTGGAAATGAAAGTATTCCCAGAGTGTGTTTTACAAGTCTTAATTCTGTTTGAACTTAATGTGGAATATGGAGTTCCCGTCTTTCCCAAACAATCTATTACAAGTAAGAAAAAAATAAGATATAAACTGTTGCTAGACTGCTAATAAAACAGTCTGTGTTTAAACATCTTCGTCACACTGAACAAATATCTGAAATACTGGTGAATAACATTGGTCTGTAAAGCTGGAAGCAGGTATTTTTCTTGATAGCTCCACCTGTTGCCTTGATACTTTGATGCAGCTTGGGATGATGATGGGATACTCTAAAGGAAGAGTATTTGGGAGGTTGAAATATGAACTTGCCTGCTTAAAACTGGGTTTTGGTGTGCTGTTACGGTGATCTTAAAAATACTTACAAGTAATCTTTTTGCTTTATTGTACCAAGATAGGTTTGTTCTGAAGATGAATGAGCTGGTTGAATTTATATGAAACACTTGTTATTAGGTAGCGATAGTATGGAGAGGGTCAAATTAGTAATACTTAACTATAATCTGTTACTGAATTTGGAAACTTTTTCATGTGTACAACCAATAACATAATAATTTAGAAGTTTAAAACTGTTTGAGAAAGTAATTGAGATACTGGGGCCATGTATTTTTTTCATTTGTGAAATTCATTCTTTAAATTAGTCTGAAAAACAAGCTGAAGCTGAGGAAGCAGCAGCGGGAGCAGCAGCAGCTCCTGTGCCAGTGTCTCCAAAAGTAAGCCCCAAAAGAGGAAGACCAGCAGGTAACTTCAGAAGAATTATATATTTTTTTTTTTCACCACAGAAATATCAGGGAGTTAGTCAGGGAGTTGTCTCCTTCCCCTAAAGTACTACAAAGTATTTTTTCATGCTAAAGGCGGGCTTTGCTAATTGTAATGAGAAAACACCTTATCTCAAACTGATGAATTTAGGACATAAATGGATTTAAATTGTTAGCATTAATGCTCAGTTTTTGAAATTAAAGACTGGTTGGTTTTGGACACAGTTATTACCTTTAGAAAAGCCTTCTTCATGAAATACTGCTGAAGTATAGATATATGATAAGAGCTCTCTCTGTCTTTTTGTTCCATAAAGGTTTATGTACGTTAAAGGTCTATAAGCTGCTTTGATTGTGTTAGAATATCCATAAAGCATAAGAGAACTGGGAGGACAAGGAACCTGTAGGTGGAGCTCTGAGGATAAGAAAAACAAGCTAAGAGCTGGAGAGACTTGTTTAAAAAGATGTTTAAGGCAGTCTGTAGGTTGATAGACAAATTACAAAAAATACAACTTAATTTTTTTAAATGGATAATTAGAATAATTTGGTGGCACCGTAGTGCCTGTTTCTTTCCAAGTAGCAGTGATCCATTGTAAGTTTTATGGTAAGCTTGCAGATTGTCTTGATCATTAACTACTACAAGAGAAAACAGTTCTTGCAGCAGTTAAATACATTGTGTGAGCATCCTGCCAGTAAAAACAGTGCAACCACAGTTAAATAGACTTAATTACTCTTGCCTTGGAAGTTGTTAGGAAATTAAGTATTAATTTATGCCCCTCTTTCATTTCATTAAAAGTACCAAATGTACATCTTTAATATTTGTGGTTTTATCTTTACCCTTTTTTGCTGTTTTTTACTAAGTGCTGTCTGTAAGAGCAGGAAAGGACTTGTAAGAGATGCTTTTGCCTCCAGTATAAAATACCTTTTTGGAAAGTGTACTAAAAAGCCTTTTCTGGTGTTGATATGATGCCCACATCTCTTGCTTAGCAGTGCTCTGTGCTGAGACCAACAAGAATTTAAACACTGGTTTAAATGACCAGGTTTCCTGACCACATGTTCACTATGGTACTGGAAAAGCATTTGAAGTATATAAGTGCCAAGAAGACAGACATGCTGGTTGTCTTACTCCTAAGAATGTGCTGAATCTGAGGAAATGCAGGGTTTTGATCTGCCCTGTAGTGTGGTGGTAGAACTTCTTGACAGTGGTTTGTTACCATGAAAAGTGATAGAACCCCCATGATACATCTAAAAATATGGATACCAAACTGTATTAATGTGGGCACTAAATGAATTCATTCTCTAATTTCAGACTTTCTCATTGTCTAATTTAAGACCTGTTTATATTAGTTATGCAATGTGTAAAACAAATCTAACTGCATGGATTGTAAAAAGCACAAGAATTGGTAGGTGGAGCCTGTGGCTGAAAAACACCAAAGTTTTTAATTTACCAGTCAGCTAAAAAACTACCAACACTTTAGTTTATTTGATTTAAGCGTAGCTTATGTCTGTTGAGTAAGAATCTTTCCACATAGACAAGGAGTAGGTGATGGCTGTGGACTAACCTGTTATTTCTGTATAACTACTAGCTTCGGAAGTAAAAGTTCCAAAACCAAGAGGGAGACCTAAGTTGGTGAAACCGTCGTGTCTTTCAGAGGGTGACCTGTGAGTTATAATTTTTTCCTTAATATGAAGTTTCTTCATTGTAAACAGTGCTGTTCCTTATGTTAAGACTTCATAGTTAGTAGTGAGTTTCTGACAGTTTTTACCCCGTTAGTGTTCAGTATGAGTTACTACTGTGTTGATGTAGTTATAATACAGAGTAACTCAAGATACTACATCTCTGGAACAAGAGACAGAAAATCTTGAATTTCCTAACTTGTAAATTCTGCACAAAATTCCTGCTGAGTGAAGGGGAAAGATATTTACTGAGAGCAAATACAAGATCACACAAAATTGAAATAGTGATTTTTTTTTCCTTACATTTTTTGTTTCAGAAATCTCTTCTAATGGAATTCCAACCCTGTTAGTTACTTAAATTTTAGTTTTGCCAACTTCAGTTCTCATGTCAAGTTTTTAGTGCTTCTGCTCACTTGAGGAATAGTTGAGCATTGGTTTAGTTTTCTATAAATTAGCAAATGCACAGTTTTGGTATATGTACACCTTAAGGGTACTTTATAAACCTAGTTTACAGTATATGCAATCTTGGTCCTGCAGACCATATGTATGTGGAGAACCTGCTGAGCATGAACTTCTTAGATTTGGATCTATGTACTTATATTAATGTTAGCTTCATTGGAGCCTCCATACTGTTGTTTATTTGTGTGGGTTTTTTCCCACAGGTAGCGAGCTTTAATTTTAGAAGATGACAAAGTATTTTTTCAAAAGTCATTAAGTGAACCGAAAGTGAATTAATGTCATAATTTTTAATATTCTGTGGTTAAAAAAATCAGCTTCCGGAGTTAAAATGTTTTTAAAGTGACGCTATAGGTAATGGACATGGTGCCTAAATGCTGTTGTGTTTCAGTGTTAATGAGGAGGAGAAAGCAAAGAAAAAAGGACCAGAAGAAAAGCCCAAGAAACAAGGGAAAAAAGATGAGGAGACTCAGAAGGAAGAGGAGAAATCAAAGAAGGAATTTGATAAAAAGGAAGGAAAGAAAGAGGCTGAACCAAAAAGGAAAAATGTTGCAAAAGTGGGTTCTACGTCAGCCTCTGATTCTGAAGATGAAGAAGAACAAGAAGGGGACAAGGTATAATTTTGCTTTCCTGACAAATTTATTACAAAGGAAAGTAGTATCACTGAAAATCTTTCTTCAAGTTAAAGCTAGATCTTAGTAAAGTTTGGAGTCCTGTGACTTGACTTACAGATGTATAGAACAGAAGGTTCAAAACTTAATTTTCTCAAATAATTCTTACAGGAACTTCGAGTATTTTCTAAGAAAAGCATCTTTTCTAAGACACTTCTCTTTTTAAGCAAGGATTTATATGTAGCATTTATTTTGTCAAAAGGCTTTTCTTTTTTCTTTTTTTTCCTCATCTGTGTTCCTTGGAACACAGATGTTGTTTTCCTTGGGTGCGTCTGGGGAACATTTGGCTTGAAATCACATTTTTGAAAGGTACAAAGCTGTCCTTAGCCAACAGTTTGTAATGTCTTCATTTTTCTGGTGCTTAGCGTTGCCTTCCAATGAAAAGAAAAAAGGGAGAAAGGACTAATGAAATTATATTTAGTTTCAAGGAAAGCCACCTTTTGTCAGGTTGCTCCATGGAGCAGAGTTGTTTCAGAGATACTTAGTGTAGGTAGGCTTATCTGTTTACAGAAACAATAATTTAATAATCTTGCTTTTCTCTTTCTAACCATTAAATGCCAAATAAAAACAGAAGAAAAAAGGAGGAAGAAGCTTTCAGGCAGCTCACAGAAGGGGCATTGTAAGAGGCCAACATGAGAGAGAAACAGAAAGAAAGCGTAAGCAAGAGGAACAGACAGAATCTGACTCGTGAGTGTATTTTAACATGTGATGCCCACAAGTTGTAGGAATACTTTGAACCTTACAGGAGGAGACAATGTTTGAAAAACTTCCAAACTTGTTTGCACTGTGTTCTGTTTTTCTCCCTTTGCCTTTTTGTTTTTCTATTTTTTCTTTTTAAGGGGAGAGTAAAAAGTTCCTCTAAAGCAGTATGTTCTTTTTTGGGAGAATGGGAAGAATTCATAGAAATTAAGTGATGTCAGTCTTTCAATGACTTGGAATCCCTAGCAGACGAAAACTGGTGGGTTCCTTTTAGAACTAACCTAAGGATAACCATGTACAAAGGGATCAGTGTGAAAACTGTTCAGGACAGCCATGTATTTTTCTTACATGGTTTAGACTGACAACTAGTAGGACCCATTAATCCATCGTTATGGATTTTCGGTCAGGTGTGGAATGCATAGGGTTATCTGGACAACATTTCCTTCTGTGTCTGGCAGCTGGAGCACATGCCGTCAGACAGAACAAGTCAAAAAATTAAGAATTATTCTACTCTAGCACTACAAAGCAAGTTGAGTGATACCCAGAGCAGTCTGCATTTGGAAAATAATGTATCACAAATAAATCAAGCATAAGAATGGGAAGAAGATCCTGTCGGAAACTGGGCGACGGGGGAGGGGGGAAGGGGGAAACAATAGGAAGAAATCTGGCTCATTTTCAAGAGCTATTCTGCAAATGAGTGAAGAAGCTGCTACCACAAGAGCATGATGTTCCCGTCCCCACAGTTGATGGGAGGGGAGAAGAAAGGGAGAACAAGGTAAAAATTCGGAGAAAAAGGAAGAGAATAATGGTCCCCTTTATCTGTAACAACAAAATCGTACCCTTTTCATATTCATTAAAAAGAATCTAGTTTGTATGGGTCCTTTTTTTGAATCTTCCAGCCCTTTTTTTTCTCTTCTTCCTGTCACTCCTCTGGAAACCTAACGTAATTATTCTATTTGCCTGTAGCAAACTTATGCGTTTCCAACTTCAGAGATATTAAATTGTCCTTAGAAGCTTAGGAGCTCTTAATATATCAGTATTTAACTCTGACACATGCTGATTGATTTCTGCAATCGAACTAAATCAAGTCATATATTGATTTAGTTATAATAATCAAATATCTGCTTTTAAATAGCTGTCATATTTTATGCATTTGAGGGTAGATAGAATTTTGTTTCAGTAAGATAAAGGAGAAGTAGTTATTGAATGCATAATGAATTTAATTATAGCTGATGACTGATATCATAAAACTCAATATTGAATAAAAATAACATAGACTGATATGTGTTTTGATTACTTTGCTTGTCAGCATAGTATCCATTTTCTGGTCTTTGTAGCTACTTCGTTAGTGTTTATTTAGTTAAAATGCTTTAAACTATACAGTTTTTCTGTGCTGTTAAGATTGTGCTGCCAGTTGAAGCAAACTAGTTTTATGTACTTTAAAAGTATTGATTCTGTAACTGGATAGACTATGAAAGAAACATGGAAGATAAGACATGAAGGCCTACATATTACTGCCAACAGGAAGTAAATTGGACACAGGACGTTCAGTTATGACATGCTGAAAAACGCAAATTCTAAAATGAGGCTTTTAAACCCCTCAGTAAGACAAGACTGAGGAATTGCTAAACAGGAGTTCATGATCTTCTCTGATTAAGGAGTTTAAAAGTGTGTTTGAAAGATTTCTGCCTGTGTTTATTCTGTAACTGAGATGGAGACAAATTTGGTTTTGTTTTTCATGAGCCCCGCCGTTATTTTCAGTAATACAATTGGAGAAAGATCAAGGAGATTTCAATGCATTTGCAGTAAATCTTTTTTCCTTATTACTATTTCTTTCAAGGATATTTAAATTATTACTGATATATTTATGGTCAGTTGTAAGATATATTTACTGTTACATTTAATTATTTGAGAAAATCAGTCATACAGGAACTGATTATGATTAGTTGATCTCTCCATAATTCCCCATGGAAATGTTAGTTTTACTCTTTTCATCGTTCTCATAAAAATATTTTCCTTCTCCAAAAGCTAGTTATGTACAATGCCATTTTACCAATTTATACATGCAAACCCAAAAAAAATAGAGTTTGGAAATGTGACTTGTTTTTAAAATCCTTGAATTTGCTGCTTCTAGGGTAAAGCAGCTGTGAGTAGGAGGATTTATCAGCAGTATCTTAGCTACTTAATTTTTGTTACTGTGTTTTAGTCTTTGAAAACCAGGGTTTGTCTCTTGGTGCTCTTGCATGTCAATGTTTTACTGAGCTAATACTTCAAAATATTGCATCTCATCGAAAAATTAGAAAAAGAAGTATAAAAAGCAGGGTGTACAACATTGAAAAAACACTTTAACATTTTTCATAGGCAGAGTAAAGAAGAAGGCAAGAAAGCAGAAGTTAAGAAGATTGAGAAGAAGAGAGGTTAGTTTAAAGAAGCTTATATCTTCATCTTATATTTTGAACAGAATTTTTCCTGCATGGGTTAATTTACTGCTGAGGGTGGCTGTGTGGGCTGAGATGCCTGATCCATGATACTTCCTTCAGGTCTGTGAAACAGTGCATTCTTGCCTATGTTCTTTCTTTCTGCAGTGCATTAGAACAGGTCTTGGCTATTCTGACTTTACTCTCATTTGAGTTTTTAAGCCTATTTGTGAACAAGAAACAAAAGCTTTTACTCTTCGAACTGAATTACTTCAGTTATTCCTATCACTTTTTCCTTTCTGTTTTCTCATAACACTGTACTCCGAGGAACCTCATGAAAGTATTTAGATACTACCTCTTGCTAAGCAGGAGGCTTAGATTCAGATTAGTGTGGTCTTGTCTACTAACCCACACTTGCAGATTGACCTTCACAGGGATAAGTAATTCCTTTTTCAATACTCCCGTCTTTGAGGGCAATCCAAACTGCAGCCTGTAGTTTGTAGTATAGTGCAAATCCAGTGGCATAGACTCCAACCAACATAGTGTCACTGCAGGGGGAAAATAAAAACTATGCAAACTCATCCAAGATGAATTAGCTTTGAAAGAAACTCTGTTTGCATGAAGTATTGTTCAGAATACATATCAAATCCAAACAGGCATTCAGCATGTGAATTAGAGTAGGCCACATTTGTACATCTTTCACACCTGCTGAAGCATGTGTACTGGGAACATTTATTTGGGTGAATTTGGACTTGAATCATGACCAGTTTACTGAAAACAAATCATCAATATCCAGGTGTCCTATTTTAAGTCTTTCAGCTTTGTAACTCTTAGTATTTATTAAAACTTCTTGTTAAGCTAGCCCACAATTAGAGTGTGACAGGTGTGTTTTGGAATAGAAAATTCTTTTCAGTTTTAAGTCCTAAGGAGAAAATTATGTGGGTTGCTAATAATGTTCAGTTTTAAAAAAACTGTGTACATTATTTCTGACAGTAAGCCCTGTGGTGTATTTATTGTGTACCTCCATGTAGGATGCCTGCCCATATTCCCCTGCTTTCTGTGTGAAGTTTATATTTGTAGAATCCTTTCTGCAAAAACAAACCTGATACTATTATCAAATATTCATTTGTACTATTTTTAATCTTCAGAAACATCAATGGATTCTAGGCTTCAAAGGATACATGCAGAAATAAAGAATTCTCTGAAAATTGATAATCTGGTAAGTATGTTTTTTTTAAAACTGATTTATATGTCAAATTCCAGTAGGAAGTAGTTGTGTGCGTGTTTTTAAATAATATTCTGAAAATGAGAGGAATTCTTTCAGTTTGAAAGATAACTGCTGCTTAAATGTGGTTACTGTGGGCAGTGAAAGATGAATGTCAGCAAATTAAATCAGTTTTGTTTGAAAATACTTGATAATAAATTATTTACTGTAAACATTCAGATGGACTTATGTAAAATGAAGCATCTGGTGCCAGATCAGCATGCTTAGCTATGTGGAAACATCGGACAGACATTGAGTGTAGTAGAGGCAGACTTCTTGATGCAAGGGGTTGGGGGCACCAGTCTACTGACTCCACTCACTGTCAAGTGAGTGAAATCTGCTGCTTGTTGGAGGTTCATATTTGGCATATTACTGGCAGATGTTTAAAGCTTTCTGGCCTTAAGACTTTTTATTTCCTGCTGCTGGTTTTGTGTTGGGTACCAATGGTATAGTCAGGGGACACTTGAAAAGTATGAAGCATGACTGCATGACTCTGAGAGTGATGGTCAAAGTACAGGGACCCAGGTGGTGGTCCCTTTCTTGAGAAAAGAACTTGTGAAGGACTGGATAGGTGTGCTAGGACATGACAGGATCCACCCAAAAGTAGTGCTGCCAAGAGGCTGGCCAGCCTGGTTGAAGACTATCAAACTAGGAACAGTAGCAGAGGAGGAAGTAGTGTGGAGCAGGGTGGCAATCAGATATAAACAGATGTCAGCAGAGTAATATAAACAGAACTGACTTTGTAACCAACAGCATTCCTCTGCCAAACAGGACTGAATTGGCATAACCACATCAACACAGAAATGAGGAAGTGCTGGCAGCATAGCATTATGAGGGAAGCTCTCAACTTTTCTGGAACGTCAGCACAACTGATTTTCTCTAAGGGGTGGCTTTACACTAATGCAGATAGCAGGGTGGTGAACAACCCAGGGGAACTGGATATCTGCAGTTGCAGGGCTGTGGTTTCAGTGATATCAGAGATTTAGTGAGAAGTCTTTAGGAAGTTTGGGTGCTGGGAAGACAAGATGAAAGATAACTTTGTGAGAAATCAGTGGAAACGTGTGTAGCTCTGCACTGGGACAGTTGATAAGCCAACTGAGAACTTACGGGTCAGGATTAGTGGGCAGACTAATATGAGTAATATTCTGAGGATGTCAACTGCAGATAACCTGATCAGGGAGAAGTAGAGAATGAAGTCATCTTTAAACAATTGGGAGACACCTCTGGTTCTAGTTGGAGGCTTAAAACATCCTAGTATCTGCTGAAGGGACCATGGGGATTACACAGCAATGCAGGAAGCTTCTGCAGTGTGATAGTTTCCTAACATAGGTGATGAAGAGGCTAACAAGGCAAGACACCCTGCTGCACCTGATTTTTGTAGACAGCAAAGCACTGTCAGGGGTTGCCCCAAGGTCAGGGGCAATCTTGGCTGCAGTGACTGCGATGGTGGAGTTCAGGATGCTGATAGAAGGGAGCAGGGCAAAAAGGATCACAGCCCTGGACTCAGGAGAGCAAACTTTGACATCTGCAGAGATCTGCTTGGAAGAATCTCTTGAAAGACCATGATGGAGAGAAGATGGGACCAGGAGATCTGGCTCACCTTTAGGGATTACCTCCGTCTCAAGGTCAATTCATCCTCACAAGCAGAAAGAATAACCAAATGTGGCAGAAGGGCTGCACAGATGAACAAAAAGCTCCTGGCTATAGTAAAGACACAAAAAAGGAAGCATACAAGAAGTGGAAGCAGTGACAAGCGAACAGGAAGGAATATTCAAGTACTTGTCCAAGCATAGAGGGATGTGCTTAGGAAAACGAAAACCCACCTGGAGTTAAATCTCAGGAGAGAAATGAAAGACAACAAAGCTTCAAGTACCTCACCAGTAAAAGGAAGACTAGGAAAATGTGAGCCTGGTGCTGAATGAGCATTTTCTAGTGAAAAAGGTGGCTACAGTAATCAGCGCCATCTTCACCTCAGTTTGCTAGTACAATTCCATTCAGGAATCCTAGTTCCCTGAGGCCAGTGGAAAGATCAAGAACGGGAAAGCCTTGATGCTTGAACAAGGATCAAATTAAAGAACACTTAAACAAAGTGAGACCTGATGCAGAATCAACTGAAGATTGCAGAGAGAGCTTGATGGTGTCACTGTGCATCCCACACCATTTTATTTTTGAAAAGTCATGGTGATGAGCAGGAGGTTCCTGAGGACTGAAGAAAGCAAATGTCACCCTCATCTTGCAGGAGAGTCTAGGAAACTGCAGGCCAGTCAGTCCCATGCTGATCCCCTGAGAGGTGATGGAACAAATCCTCCTGGAAACTGTTTCCAATAATATACAGTAAGGTCTCTGGGAGTTGTCAGCATGTGTTAATGAAGATGAAATCATGCTTAACCAAACTGATATCCTTCTATGGGATGACTGGCTTGGTGAATGAAGGATAGCAGTGGACATGGCTTATATCAAGTTTAAAAAGGCTTTTGACACTGTGTCGCATAACGGCCTCAAAGAGAGACTGATGAAGTCTGGACTATAAAAAGTGGATAGGAAGGTGAACTGAAAACTGGCTGAACAGCAGGGCACAGAAGACTGATTGGTAGCAGAGAGTCCAGCTACAAACCTGTCACCAGCAGTCAGTACTATTAAAACATCTCATTAATGACTGGGATGATGGAACAGACCACACCTATAGCAAATTTGAAAATGATACAGAACTGAAATCAAGGATTTGATGGGAGTGCTATAATCCGGAGACACTTAGATGGGCTGGAGAAATGGGCCATCAGGAACTTTAGAAACTTCATTGCCAGTTCTGCACCTGTGGACAACAACCCCATGCACCAGCACGGGCCAGGCACTGAGTGGCTGGAAAGCAGTTTGTGGAAAAATGACCTGAGGTGTTAGTGGACACCAAGCTTAGCATGAGTCACCAATCTGCTTTTGTGGCTAAACTGGCAATCAGCATGCTGGGCTGCATCAGAGTTGCCAGAACATGGAAGGAGGTGGTGGGTGCCCTCTTCTTGGCATTGATGAGACACTGGATCCTGTTTTGAGCTCCCAGGAACAATAGAGATATGGATCCCACTTAAGGGTCAGAAAGATGGATTAAGGGCTTGGAGCGTGTGTCATAGAAGGGGAGGTGAAAAGAGCTGGGAGTGTTCAATCTGGAAAAACTGTGAAGATAAAAAAGTATGAGTGTGAGTGAAGAAGTATGGCAGCATGAGGAACAGCAAGCTGCTCCAGTTTGGGAATACAGAGTTGTTCTGGGTTTTGGAAGCAAGGTTCTGGTAGTGAGGACAGGGAGCTGTCTTGTGCTGGAGAGCTCCAGCCTACTCACCTCAGCCAGGAAGGAGATGCACCTATGGAAACTTACTTAAACAGAGGGCAAAACACTCTGGGCAGAGAAGAGGAGGAGGAAGGGATGAAAGAGTGAGAAACAGCAGAGAAATCACCAAGGTCAAAAAAAAAAAAAAAGGAGGAGTTGCTCTGTGTTGTTGGAATAGATATTCTCCTTGCAGCCTGTGGGAGAGTGTTAAATTTTTGTTTGCAAGTTTGACTATATAAATTGTTCTAAAATTAAGTACATAGTCAAATTAAGGATGTTATAGGAAGGTATCGCTGAGCATGGAAATTAATTTAGTATGGCTAATTAAAGATTACTAACATGTCAGTTAAGTCTTCAGACTAATTTCTTGTTTATATACAGGATGTGAGCAGATGTATTGAGGCTCTTGATGAGCTTGCATCCCTTCAAGTCACAATGCAACAAGCTCAGAAACATACAGAGATGATTCTAACTCTTAAGAAGGTGAGATACGCAATGTTAATTAAAGTAACCTGTATGTTTTTTTAAATTGATATCAGCTTTTTTTGCTGCTGGGGTACTGTGTCTAGTTTGGGTCCCTACAGTTCAAGAATGATGCAGACAGGCTGGAGAGGGCCCCAAGGGATGGCCATCAAGATGATCAAAGGGCTGGAGAACCTGCCTTTTAAGGAAAGTCTGAAGGGTTTAGTTCTTTCCTTCTTGAAGGGAAGACCTCATCACAGTATTATGGCACCTTAAAGGGCAGCTGCAAAGAGAGTGTCAAGGCTCTCTCTTTATAAGGAGACATATGAAGAAGATGAGGTGTAATGGGCACAAGTTGCACTGGGAAAGGTTTTATCTTGATATAAAAAAAATAAATTTCCTTACAGTGAGAACAATTGTTCACTAGAACAGCCTCCCTAGGGATGTGGGGGACTCCCCATCGCTGGAGGTTTTCAAGATGCAGTTGGACAGGGTGTTCGATTAATCTGATCCAGACTCTCTTTTCCATGAAGGGTTGGACCAGGAAATCCCTTGAGGTCTCTCCCCACCTGGCAGTTTTTAGTTTCTGTGATACTTCAGAGAATAGGAAAGTCTATCATCTCATTTCAGGTTAAATGAAGAATTTCATCTAGCACGTAATGAAATTACATAGACATTTAAATACCTAAGTGGAGCTCATTGTTTTATTACTTTGATTTCAGATACGGAAATTCAAAGTTAGCCAAGTTATCATGGAGAAATCTACAATGCTATATAACAAGTTCAAGACAATGTTTCTTGTTGGGGAAGGAGATTCTGTTCTTTCCCAAGTACTAAATAAATCACTTGCTGAGCAGAAGCAGCACGAAGAAGCTAACAAAACCAAAGAACAGTGGAAGAAAGGAGCAAACAAAAAGGTGGAAAAGGAAAAGGACCAAACAGGTAAGTCATGTGGTTTTAGTTTCTTGTCATATAAAAGACTTAGTCTCTGTTAATTTCTGAGACAGCTTCAAAACATCCTTGATGTAGGAATTCTACCCATCTATGAAAACCTTTACATATCTGAAATAGTCAAGGATAAAACTGCTATAACTAACTTTCACGTTCAAGGGTGTAATGTTTTCCATGGCCATGTTATCTCTTATTAACTGAAGGAAAAGGCTTTTGTAAAGATTGAGTTTAGCATTTTCTACTTCTTTAAGTTTTCTAACTTGATTACATTACAAGATAAAAAAAAAATAAAATTAGACATGAGGTAGAATTACGTACTACCACTGTTGCAGTTTAACCCTAGCCAGGAACCAAGCCTCACGCAGCCACTCGCTCAGTCACCCACCAGTGGGACTGGGGAGAGAATCAGAAGGGTAAATGATAGAAAACTCATGGGTTGAGATAAAGACAGTTTGATAGGGAAAGTAAAAGCCACACACACAAGCAAAGCAAAACAAAGAATTCATTCACTGCTTCCCATGGGCAGGCAGGTGCTCAGCCATCCCCAGGAGAGCAGGGCCCCGTCACATGTAACAGTAACTTGGGAAAACAAACACCAGCACTCCAAATGTCCCCCCTCTTCCTCCTTCTTCCGCTCAATTTA
>VZRE01013968.1:0-92680 GCA_013396775.1 Cephalopterus ornatus
TGGGCTCCTCCATGGGCTGCAGGGGTGTCCCTGCATCCTCCACAGGCTGCAGGGGCCTCAGTTTTAAACCCTTCCCCTGCTTCTGGGAGAGAGGGGAGCCCCTCTCCCCCTCCTGCTGCGCTGACCTTGGTGTCTACATTGTTGTTCTCAAGTTCTCCTCCGCTCTCCTGGGCTGGAATTTCTTCTGCGCAACAATCTCCTCTGTTCTTAAATATGTTATCACAGAAGCATTACAGTGCTATTTGGCTCAGTCCTGGCCAGCAGCAGGAAGTCCCTCCTGGAGCTGGCTGTCATTGGCTCTTCATAGGACAGGAGAAGTTTCTAGCAGCTTCTAACAGAAGCTACCCCTCTAGCCCCCCCACTACCAAAATTCAACAACATAAACCCACGACATATGGGAAATCTGAACAACTAGAAATCAAAAAGTTTGGCTAGACTAGACCTTGAAAATTCAAACCAAACATCCACCTACTCTAAGCAGGAGAAGTAATTCCTAGATAAATACCAAGAATGTTTAGCTAGTCTTTAGTTGAAAATTCTAATTATACTATTTCAACAGCAGTCATAGACTATTTAGTTCAGTGCTTAGATGTAATTTCCTAATGTCCAGTCTGAATCTCTTTACAGGAATGTACAATTATAATTTCATTTTCTTCTTATTTTCAATGAAAAAGAAAGACAGTTTTTTTGCTTTCTCTTTAAAGACTGCTATTGCATTTCTTCCCAGTCTTCTAGACTAATATGTGTACAGAAAATAAAAGAACAATTTTCTACTTATTTTTGAGATAACTTGGGGAATTTTTCTTTTTCAACCATGAAAAAAATCTTACAGAATCTTAACTTAAATCCAAGCATAAGCATAAAAGACCTTTGATAAAGATACACATTTGGAAAAGTCCCTGTATTGTGCTTGGGATTAAGAAAATGCATAAATGTTTTTATTACATAAACTGAATGATTATAAATGGGGGAAGAAAGAGTCTGAATAAAGAAAATAAATTTGTTGTTGAAATTAAATGAAATATCAGTATTAAGAAGGTAAAAGGAAGTTCATCTTTTTGCCATCAGCACACTGATGATTACTTATTTCTGTATGTATTTTCACTGCCTATGAAATATGTATTTACTTCTTTAAGATTAAATCTAGTGTTGACAAGTAGTGCAAGTAGGGGACAAGAAGACAAGTGGTATAAGCAGTTATACAATAATAGCTCAAGGGTTATATCAATATGTATTTTATTTTCTACAAAATGAAAGTGCTTTGGATTCTCTCTTTCAATTTTTTTTTTTGTTTTTTTAATGTAATTTATGCTGACTTTGGGCTGGTACTGGACTGTGGTCATCTTAGAGCAAACAACCTTTGATTTGTTATTTCTCAGGCTGTTATTTTTCAGTCCTAGTCTTACAGTACAATTTCCTAACTACTATGCATCATATTAGATAAATGCATTCACCTACATTCTTAATAATGATACATGTGAGTATCAATCTTATTGAAAAGCCTCCACATAACTGTTTGACAAGTTTTCTGTTTTCTTTTCTTACTGTGAGAACAATGATTTGTGGTCAGCTAGTCACATACCACTTCTTTCTGCCTGGTGTTCTCCAGGAGGCCGCTGAAGTGAATTACCTCAGAGTAGCACTGTCCTTTCATTTAATTTTGTTTTTTAAATAAAATAAAATTTTTTTACAATCGCATACCAAAAGTTCTTTAAAAAAGTTCTTAAAGAAAAACATTAGAATAGCCAACTTAAAATGCTGCAAAATATTAATCCAATGCAACGGCCAAATTATGAGTTTAATTTGAAAAATTTGGACTTAAAATGCCTTAAAACATTATTCACTACTTAATTTCTGCTGTCATACTGCAACTGCTAAATAATAGGCATGGATATGTTTTCATAAATTATTCACTGCTCATACTTAATTGTAAGATCTTGTAATATTATAAATCCATAATTTTACAAATATGAAAAAAAAAGAAATTGTTCTGACACATACTAAATGTTGACAAACATTGCCTCTAAACAGGTAATCATAGAATTACTATTCACTGACATAGTTTTAACTGATGTTCAAAAGCTCATATTAAAATCTGGCTTTATATCTTTTAAATCTAAAATCTAGACATACTAAAAGTATATTAAAAGAAACACTAAATAAAAATTTTTATTGTAAATAATGCATTAAGTTGCTAGGAGTTAAATGATTTTAAATGATTTGGAGGTAATTTATCTTGTTAACTACAGGAGACATTGAGTCATTTGACTCATCTGGATTATCAGAATACAACTGATTACCTCAAAATACTGTTTGAGATTCCCCTATATGACTGTAGATGCTGATAATTTAGAGAAGAGTCTCTTGTACTTTCTTAAGTCTCACTGAAGAAATTTCACTGAAGTATGCATGTAATGATAAGAACAATTCCTGTTTTCTAGACACCTAAAAAAAATATATTTTCTATGTAATATGAAGTGATGAAAATTTTCATAGTGATGAAAATTGTTAGAATTGACTATTGTTTTGTATTATCAACATAATTTCAAGATTATTGAGCATAGGGTGGAGTTATACTGACATGTGACAGATGAGGTGGAAGTATGAGTGTGAGAGCCTTTGAACATCATGAATTTTTATAATATATCATCGTTATGAAAACACCTGTGCTGAAGGGCATTGTGCTGATACACAGAAAACACCTTTTCCGTGGTTGATAGAATTTTCATTTTTTCCTGCAATGGTTAGAAAGGAGTACAGTACTGTCTGCTAGATAAAGTATTTTGAGACTACGTTAAAAGCCTTCTACACTAATAAAACATTGCAGATTTTTCTAGCAAAAATGAGGCTGGAGGAAACCTTCCCTGCCTTCCAAGTCATTGAACTGAAAAAGAGCCACTTCAGCAACTATTTTTGAATGACTCTGCAGTTCTAATCTTCTCCCTGTTTAAGAGATTAAAGGACTGAAAGTATGAAAAAAAAAGTAGATGAGACAAAGTGCATCCTCAGAAAAATTTTAGATACAAAGTTGCTAAGGTTGATACACCACACGGTTATGCTACCATTTTAAAGTACTTTAGCAGCCTGGAGAAATGGGCCAGCAGGAACCCCATAAAGTTTAACAAAGGGAAATTTAAAGCCTTACATCACAGTAGTAATAATCCCATACGCCCATCCAAGCTGGAGGCCACCTATCTGAAAAGCACTGCTAGTCCTGGTGGACACCAAATTGAACATGAGTCAGAAAATGTGCTTTTGCAGCAAAGCAAGCTAACAGCTTCCTGGGCTGGATTATCATAGAATCATCAGCAAGTTGATCCTTCCCCTCTAGTGAGCCCTGGTGAACCCAAATCTGAAGTGCTGTGTCTGCTGCTTGGCTGCGCAGCACATGAGAGGCACGAACATATTGTAGTGAATAGTGAAGAGCTACAAAGATGATTAAGGGATTGAAGTATCTCCTATATGGGGGAAGGCAGAGGCATGGGGCTGTCTGGCCTGGAGAAGGGAAGGCATTGGGAGGACTTTGTCAACATGTATAAATTCCTCATGGGGGTAGAAAAGAAGACAAAGCCAGAGTCTGGCAATGGTCCAGTAACAGGACAAGAAGTAATTGGCATAAACTGAAATAAAGAAAATGAAACACAAGAAAAAGTTTCTCTACTGTCAGGTTGTATGACACTAAAACAAGTTGCCTAGAGTAGTTGTGGATGCCCCCTCCTTAGAAGTGTTCAAGGTCACACTAGATGGAGCTTTAAGCAACCTGATCTAGGACATAACTCTATGAAAAAAACCCTCACACTGCAGTGTAAGGGGCCATTGCTTTGTTTGGTTCAATAAGTATTTATGTGAACGTAAACAAACATTATCTGCAACTGTACATTTTGAGCCCTCTGTGCTGCAGTCTGTAAAGTTCTCCACTTTGTCCAAAGTATCTTTTACAAAAATATCACAAACTAAGAAACAAGGAAGAAAAGTAGAGACAGCAATATAAATAAACATGTCCATTCTTCAAAGTTTTCTATAGCTGAATTTTCAAGACTATTCACCTTTTGGGTACTGTACTGATCACGAAACTACATAACTTCTTGGATTTTCTGAACTTGTAGTACAGTATCTGCAGAGAGCACTGTAGTGAAGATCACATATTGTTTCCACACAGTCATTGCTGGATATGATTATGTGTTAAGTTAAAATACTGTCCTTTAGACTGAAAAAGTGGCATCTCCCTTATCGGTCACCAGTAAAAATTACATATATCTTACCTTACTTTATATAATTTTTTTTTCCTTTAGCTTTTCATGGATTTTTTTTGTGATGTCCACTGCCAAAGAACAAAATATTTCTCAGATTTGGCACCAGTTTGTGAGCCAGATGTCTAAAATTATCCCACCCTCAAATCAAATCACAGATGTATTTTCTCTCTTATAGAGTCAGAATCCTAATGTGAGACACCCAAGATGTAATATTTAAAATGCTTAGTTTTTCTGTTGTTCACAGCACAGCTTTCATTTTTGCATCATCGGGAAGGGGAAGGTTATGCTTTGTGACTATTTCTGATGTGCTCACTGTCACATAAACACTTTCATCAGAGGCTTCGCAAATTCCAGTGTCCTGCAAGCAGTCTGTAGGAAAATGCAAAGCTGACCCTGTTCAGCTTGTTCAATAGTTTCATAGACCAGAAATACACAACTACATGTGGACAGTCAGCAAGATGTATTTGACTCCTTTTAAAGTTAAAATGAGCCTAGGAACCAAGTCTTTCCCAGCTTAGTGCTCCAATGACTAGATATTTGACAAAGGCTAGATTCTGGACTGTATCCTTGAGCCTGTGTCCTGAGTGAACAGAAGTCTTACTATTTAACTCTCGGTTAAAAGTTTGTCCTTCAGGGTGTGGCAGCAGGCTGGATAGAGAGATAGATGCTGAATTACTATGGATTTCTGAGGATTCCTCTAATACTTAGAGGTCCTTCTATTCATTATAAATTACTATTTTGATGGACCTTCTTCCCAATTCGACTGTTTAGGAAATCAGTTCTTTTTCCTTCATTTGTCCTACTAGAATAAGACATTGTGCCCCATGAGTTGTAAATGTCATCAGAGTAATTCTGTAATTTTGTGTAAGTTCTGAAATCACCATTCTGCTAAATCAGAATCTGTTGCTTTAGACAAACAAACAAACAAATAATGTCATAAAACTTCTTAAAAATATGGTCAGGAGTGATTTTATTTTTAAAAAAATACAAATTGTCAAGTTCACTGTATTTGATGTAATCTCTTTTGCTGAAGACATGCTGATTGATAGTTCCCTGATTATGATTTTTACAATTTAAACACCTCATTCACTCAGAATAGGTTTACAGGCATAAGTTAAATTACTTTTTTTCCTGTGGCAGAGATCCAGCATATTTTACAACTGATTCACAATAAAAGCTGAGAACACATCTCATCCACATGCCACATTTCACACAGTGTTTACCTCATTAGTGCCAGTGGAGAAAGCCCAAGAGCCAAGGAATTTTCAATATACTATATTTCAATAACTTTATGCAAACAGATTTTTGACTAGTATAACATGTAGAAGTAATGAATGTTGATAGCCAAAATATATCATTAATGCTTTCCTAACTGTTGTGTTCTTATTATCCTAATGAGCTAACTTCTAGGTTACTGAATTTCCTTGCCATCATACAAGCAATTCTAGCATCACAGATTTATATGACTCTGTAGCATGACAAGCTGATTCTACTGATAAGAAGCGGGAAGAAAGATTAATCATGTACCAAAATATGTTGACAGAATCATTCCCACTTGCTATGAAGGTTATTTGAAAAATATAACTTGTATATCTTGGCTGAGTCAATCCTCTTGTTTTCAGTTTATATCTGTAAAAGTCAAACCCTGTTCCGCTGAATACATGCTCTGCTTCTACTGACTTCAATGTTCGCATTTTTCAGGATTAAAAACCAAGGTAACAGAACTAAAGATTAAATCCAACATGAAGTTGCCTGTTTTTGTTTTTCCTTCTCTTTTTTTTTTTTTTTTTCTATTTTGGGCTTTCAGGAAGGATTAAAATCTGCCTGAATATATATTCCTGTCGTATGTGTACAGATATATATATGAAAATTAACCTGACACTTCCTAAACATGCATAGATAAAAAGGTAGATAAGTCCTTGATGAATAATACACTGAAATTGCACTAGCTGAGGAGACAAAGCAAGAATATAAGCTACTCCTGATTTAGACAAAAAGTTAAACAGACATTAAGCCAAAATAAAAAATAATTTTCATTGTAAAGGACTTCAATCTTCAAAATTATATCTATTGCAATATTCTCAAATGACTTTCTCTTTTCAGCTTTTTCAACCTTGTCAGCAGACTGAAATAAGCATGTGTCTCCATCTGATTGACAATATTGCCCATAGACAATGGATAAAATTGTTAAAAACACAAAGAAATATATATTTTTCTTCTGACATAATTTAATAATCTAGATATACTGAATATCTGCCTTATAGGGTAATACTTTCAGGATGTTATCTTTTACAGGTGATCAAGTTTCCTTTGGTCTGTGCCCTCTGTACTGATGAATTTGAAAATATGAAGATTGACCACACCAATACAAAAAATGTATGGTTTCTTTTTAATTTTAACCACAAATTTTTGCTATATATCTTTTAATTCTTAAGATAACTTGCTTATAACATAAGGAATCACTTCATGGTGCACTACAAAAGCATATTTGGGTGGTCTAGTCAACAAAACTGGCAATACAGAGCTTATAAAGTCATCGGAGAAAAGTGATTCCTTAAGCAGTTTGTATGAGAGACTCAGAATCCTTGTTTCTGTTTCTATCCTTTTCACTTCTTATTTTCTAGTTTCAATATTTTCCAAACACCATTACTTTCTCTTTCTTCATCTTCCCATAGGATTTGCAAAGAAATTCAAAACACTTTAGTATGACTTCTGTTAAGCAAGTCTTTGAATTGCCTCTTCGAAGCATAAATTTTCAAATAAGGGATTCTGACTGTGGAGAAAATTTAGTTTCATCAGATCTATGTTGCATATCAAAATGATGGAGGACAGGGGCAAAATTCTCCCATGAGCGAGAAAGGTATTTTCAGAAGAGTTCATTCCATCTTCTTTAGAAATATCTATTGTAGCCACCATCAAACTTCATATGTTACCAGTTTGAGTCAACTTATAAAGTTCTGAAATATGTTCATGTGAAGCGTTGTGCAAAATAAATGCAAAAAGACTTTTGCTCAATACGTCTCAGTGAAATATAAAACCGGGATATAATTTGTAGTTTATTTTCTACGTTTCTACTAACACATGTTCAAGCCTAAAGGGCTTTAAATAGCACTTTGTAGTGTTTTCTGAAATATTCAGTCACTATTTGGCTGCAGAATGGCATGATTATTGAAGTGCTTTTTTTAACAGATGGGAGGAGACTTCTGTGGAAGTCCTGCAGACAGTATATTCCAGTTTCCTAAAGGTCACACCCAAGTGTAGTCACAGCAGTAGCTCATATCAATGTCATTCCATTGAAGATCTAATATTTGGAATTATTTTAACTACTAATCTCTTCAGCATTCCTTGTAGAATAATTATGAATAATGAAAATCTGTTGTAAAAATTGCCTGTATTTGGGCTCAAGTGGTAGCGTGGTGCTATATATATTATATTCTACTTGAAATCCCTGAGGCACTTGAGTATCAACTCTCAGTCCCAGAGAAGGGAGGAAAACCTTATCTGGATCTGTGAAATTATTACAGTCTTCTAGGATGAGCGCAGGCTGCACATGACAAAATGTTCTAATCTTTGTAACTATTCCCACTGTAGGAACACTAAGGATACAGATGAACAGGGAGAAAGGACAACTAATAAAGAAGGCTAACAAAGAAATGCAATGGTACAAGTAAAATAATATTAGATTTCAGAACAGTGTTTCTAGCCTTGCAATATCTGAAAATATTAGACGTGTAAGAGTTTGACACTGACTGACATCTTAGTAAATAAAATGCTAGTAATTCCACTGATGGAACCACATAGCATTACTACGACCCTACAAGGCTTTAAGCAATGTTGAGGTTCTAATCAGTTTCAGTAATTTTCTTTCCAGTGTTCATCATGGCTAGGCTTCGCGAACGAAGATTTGTGAAGGACTCTACCCACGCTTGCTACAAGCGCGCTGATGGCTAAAAAGGCCAATGCGAGATAGACACGTCCGTTGCAAAAGGCACAGCAGAATGGCTCCCCAGGTGGTACTGAAAGGACACGGTTCTTTCTGTGTTGCCTTTTCTCCTCGAGAGAAGACAGCCGTTGTACTGTCTACTCTTTTATATGGTTCTGAATCTTGGGTCATTTACCGCCACCACCTACGACTCTTAGAACGCTTCCATCAATGCTGCCTCCGTACAATCCTAAACATCCACTGGAGAGATTATGTAACCAATACGTCTGTTCTTGAACAGGCAGGAGTTACAAGTATTGAGGCCATGTTACTGCGAATGCAGCTGCGTTGGGCAGGGCACATCGCCAGGATGAAGGACTACCGCCTCCCTAAGATTGTGCTCTATGGTGAACTTGCTTACAAAATGCCTATTAAACATGGAAATATTAAAAAAAAACCTTGCTAAAAAATTGTTGCTTATAAACTGTGTTAATTGTCATACAAGTCAACTTTGTGTATTAGAAGATATGAAAGTATCCTAAGAAAGGACAGGGTAAAATAAAGCAAAGAATTGTAAATGTAAATGGTAAAATTTTATCTATAACTTTATGAGAAATTATATTCTATTGTGATTGGGGTTTCACAGAACCCGAAATTAGAGAAGGATATTTTTCTGATCAATTGAAACCTGGAATGGTTTGTATATCAACATGTTATTTAAGTCAAGGATCCTCATGTGGGTTTTGTTGATAACATTACTCTTTGGAGAGTTATGAGTTAGGTGACAATGCAATCTCACTCTACCACAACTCTGCTACCTTTTCTGTGGGACTGATGAATTAAATATTCATTTGCTATAATAGTCTTGTTAGATAAAGTCCAATGCCATTTCAGTAAATCACACTATAAACAAATTATCCTGGAATATTTGTGAGTCTTCCATTGAATAGATATTTGCACTAGAAGCAGAATAGCAGTAAGTTTTCATTCTAGCAATTGATTCACATTATTTTTGCTATCTTAATGATGTGGGTTATAGCTGAAGCTTAATTCTATGTGAGAATCATTTTAGTATATAGCATATTACTATTAAAATAAATGAAGTACTTAAAAAATAAAAGGTTAAAGCTATAAAGTAATGGGTTTATAACTGTTTATTAAGCTATATATTAACACTTGAGTGTATTGCTTCTCCAAATTTATCCCTTTATATACAGAATAAAGTAAAAAAGAAGCCAACAAACATATAAATTATAGAAAGAACTCAATCATAATTGGCCTGCTCATTTTTTTGAAAGCTGTACAGACTTGGCAGATTTGTTCTCCAGTTCCAACTGCCAACTGTATGGAAAAGTTTTAGCTGTTGGCTTTGCCTCAGGAAAAATAATTTAACAGATAAGTCTGTCTGAAAATTCATACTTCTCAGTTACCACTGACTATATATTTTTATTGTCATATAGGCGAGATCAAAACAAGGTTCAGACATTTAATGGTTAAAAGTTATTTTTAAAGTTATTCTCAAGCAGTAAATGAGCAGGAAGGTTCTTAAAATCTTTGCTAGAACTTCTGGAAATATTGTAGTATGATTCTTTTTGAAGAGAAATAATCACTGGCATGCAGCTACATAGAGTTAGTATGATTCTTAAGTACAAAACTCTGCAGTGAGTTTCTGGAACGTTCTAATTAATCGTAATAAGACAGAATCAACTTTGTAATTTCCTTACATTTTGCATCTATTTTTTAAATTAACAACAAGTATTACCTTTCCAGAGAGGACCATTTTCTTCTTGAAATACTCCATTTTCACTGTTGTTTGACCAAATGACTTTTTCATATAAAGAAAACATAGCAGTCCAACCACATAGGTACCAAATAATTCTCTAAAGAGATATCAAATGATTCTCTAAAGAATGCAAAAAATTTTTTGCATTTTTCTGAAATATCTGCACCTATATCTACTATATCTGCTGCCCTATACTTAACTCTGAGCCATATGAGTGTAACTAATAAGTTGTACAATTTTTTTCAGAAAAAGCAATTTGAAATTACAAAAGCATTCAAGGTTATTCTTCCTGAAAATACTTAAAAAAGGAAAAATAAAAATTAAAATCCAAGCCATTTATCAGTTGTTCCATTTGTTCACTTTATAATTGTGGCAGATTTTGTATAAAGCCAGTTTCCTTTCCTAAAATCCTCAAGACCACTATAATGTACATCGTGAAAACTATTTTTCCATGATAGCTATAAATCACCTCATGGTTATAAGATGATAAGTACACCAAGCCTTAGTGAGAATTGATTGTTTCACTATACATTCACCCTACCACAATTTCTCCTCCGTCATTTCTTAGCTCTCACTGTATGTTTAGATACAAGTCCACTCACATACAGGCAGTCTTTATTTTTCAATCCGTATCAAAAGTATGATGGAGCCAGCCTGACTACCTGCAACCATTACAAAACATAAATACTACATGCATTCAACGATCATTACTTGCTGGTCAGTCGGTTGCTTTTTCATATGATGGAAAGTCATCTCCAAATTGTAGGGTTTTTCTGTTTAAAACAAGTCTTTAATACTTTAGCCAACTGTTAATAAATTGGCTGTATTTTAATTAGTGAATTTTAAAAATTATAGAAAATTAAACTTTTCCCTTGATGCCTATAGATTTTTTTTTATTTTTGGCTTTTTGTAGATTTTAGAAGTAGCTGTAGTTAGCTCGCACTTTAACACAGTAGTTTATACATACCCAAAACCTTTTAAGCATTTTATATTGAAATTTCTAAATTCCTTTAGCATACCTTCTCTCAAGGTGGGTCTTCATTCTGTTTAAAAACATTTGCACCCTGGCTTGAACAACAAGATACACCAATAGACAAAGCTTCAAAGCCCAGAACCAAGGACTGGACATGCTGTGAAGAAGAGGAAGATGAGGAAGAGGGGGTCCCAGAGCACCCTGACTCAATTTCCAGAGGGGTGTGCCAGGGGCAGAACTAGGAGGATGTGGGGAGCGGGTAGATCTGGGATTGGATGGACAACACCTTAAATTGTGAAACCCCTGGACACGTGGTATGCATCTCTGTTCTCCCTGTGGTTGAAGGCCGCCTATGAAAACCGCCTGGTGACTCGCAGCCTGGTGAGTCTAGTTTTGGCTCCTGCGATTCCTTAGGCAACACTCCCAAACTGATATGTTTGCTTCTCTTTCCAAAGAGCTAATTCCCACGCTGCTTTTCATTGTTATTACTGCCTACACATCACTGTGTTTGGTCCAGGAAGCTCAGGGTGTTTTGTCCCACTGTGTTGTCTGCTGGACCCAAGTCTTCATCTCTTGCCTGGTACAGCAATGGCAGAGTAATGATAAAAGCTTAGGAAAGACAGGGGCTATGTCACCAGTACAACAAACTATTTCAGTATAACTCATATGATTCACACTCAGAAATCTCTTCTAGGCCTCCTAGCAAGGTTAAAACTTAAATTAGGAAACCCATCTGATCAAAACTGGTAGTGAAGAGTACCAGTGCTGGTCCTGTAAGTATAGACGTTCAGGCAGCATAAAGATAATTACAAACATCTGCCTTGGAATTGCATCTGAATTCATGTACTGTTGTGGGGCTCTGTGTCCTACAGTATTTTACAAAACATTTTAAATGGCTTCAAGTTTTACTGGAGCTACAGAGCACTCAGAATTGTATTCATAAAAATTTTACTTACCTCTAGATATCTAAACACTTGCTGCTAGAGAAGCGCTTTGGGGTCAATGTCGATGTTTGCTAAATCAATAATCTGAAGTTTTTTCTCCATTCTTGAAAGGAATGCGGAGGATTTGTCCTTCACCTCCTTCATATTCTTTCTATTCAGCTCTTCAAATATTTCTTACAATAACATTTATTCCCTGATTGTGAGTCACAGCTAGATTCGTTACTTTTTTGCTGTTGCATAGAGCATGGAGAGATGGTATTAGATATAGACAGATACCTCTAGCCTCCCATATACGTGACATTTACTTTTCCTTCAGAATACGAATAAAGAACCAGAGTTCAGAAGGATGTGAACCTCGTAGAAGAGCTGCACTTTCTCTGCGAACAGGATCCATAGTAGCAGTTTTGGTCAACTCTGCTTTCAACTCACAACTGTGTTGTGTTTTTTTTTTCTTTCTTTCTTTTCTCTCGCGTTCTTTTTATGGACCAATAGCCTATTGAAGAAAATGCAAAGCTGAGTACCCATTTAGCTATGGCCATCATGTAAATAAAATAGTACTAAGTCTTTGATAAGTGTTTATATTTATCTGTATTTTGTCACAATGTGAAAATACACAAAAATGGAAAGAGGTTATAATTAATCAACTTTAAATAATAAAATCTAATTAAATTTTAATTTTAGACATGTATTAAAACCATAATATTTAAATATTAATAAAAAATTATACTAGATTCTCAGGACCTTTAATCCACTATAATTTCAGTACACTTCAAGGGGACTAGAATTACATACCTTAAAAAAAAATGTTTTTCATTTCTGTAGTTAAGCACTTAGCATGCTAAAATGTAATAATTATTCTGGTACATACTCTCTTAAGATATGAGGACTTGTAATTAAAACCCTATATAAGATGAAGAGATCCACTTCTTTAAGTAAGCACAAGTTTTAGGTGTCCTTCCTGTTTGATAAGGATACAGGTGGCAAGTCGTGGAAATATTCTTCCAGTAGCAACACACTTTCTTCATTTAGAAGTTGTATCAAAGACTCACTTTTCCTTGGGTATGCATGTTCTTGACTGATATGGTTTATACAGTTTGAATTTTACTCTGCTGAACATATTTTCTTTAGAGATAGCATAACTTTTGTTCCAAGCAAATCCTCTACTTTTAACTGACCAAGAATCACACACATTTTTTTTTTCTTAACTTGGCAATAGTCCAAAGTTTCTTATTCTGCGGCCAGAGGGTGCAGCTGACAGCTGTAGAATGGGACAAAGAAAAATAATAGTTTATTTAGCTTTCTGATAACACATCCAAATGTATAGCTAGAAAAATTATCATAGATCATAGAATTGTTTGAGTTGGAAGGGATCTTTAAAAATCACATAGTCCAATTCCCAGCTTATTACTTTTATCTTCGTCAAGATAGATTTTTTTAACATTTTGATTCAGATTAGTGTATACTAAAAGCAGAACTATAGTCTTGCCTTTCCACCTAAATAAAATGTAGACATGTTCCTTTAGTACATTTCTAGATGAAGGTATTTCAGTACAAGATTTGAAAATTCTGAACAAGAAAGGTGTTTAAGGTAACCTTCATGGAATAGTCCTTGACAGAGATAAAAATTCTGTTTGTATCACTATGGGGGAAACACTTTCTGTTTGTAACATACTGACTAGGACAGAGAGACAATTTCTATTTATCAAAATGTTTAGATTTTTATTCATATAATAGATGAGGAACTATTTGTAAAATAAAAATATGCATAAAAAAATAAGGGACAGTAATTTTTGTGCCCTCAGGTTACTTGCTGTATTGAGAGAGAAATAACCACAGCATATAACAGAAGGCTGTGGGGAATGAAAAAAGAAAAAAAAAGGAAGAAAAGGCGAAAGCAAGAAGTGAGAACAGAGTCTGAGAAGCGAAGAAATTACGCAGTTAGTGTAATCAAAAAGGAAAACCCTAGCTGACTGAAAGACAGAAGCAGTGCATGAAACAGAAAAGCTACACTTTAAAATATACCTACTAAGATATTTCAACAGACAAAAGGGTAGGATGATTAAAATGCTGTGTTCCCAGCAGATGTCTTCCAAGATACAGTTCATTCCCTCTCTCTTTTCTCCCTCTTATCTATCTATCCACAGACTTATCTGTCTGTTCATCCCTAGACAGCATTTTTCAAATTACGGGAAGGTTGTTTGTCTGTCTGTTCAAGCTGGAGCTAAGTAAATAAATAAGTTAGAGACACAGCAGCATTAGATCTCCGTGGCATTCAGGAAGGGGTTAACAGGGCAGTATTGTACAGAGACTAGATTTTTAGAAACAAAATAAGACAGTAACACTAAAAAATTAGTTTTCACATAAAACTCTCTACTTTCCAAATTCAGTTAATACAGTAACACACAGTTCTTATACTCCCTTCAGACAACACCCTCTCCAGAAGCCCAAGGAATCAGCTTTGAAGTACTAATAAGGTTTGTTAAGTTAAGAAATCTAGGAAATGACAGACCACAAGGGATCACATCACAGTGAAAATCCCTCCTGAGAGCGCCCTGCTAGCATTCATTTCTCATTCAAGAAGACAAAGTAAGTGGCTTGAAGTCACTCCATGAAATTTAGAAAAATGTAGCTTTTTTTTATGCTTACTATAAACTAAAATAAAACAAAACAAAACAAACCCCAACAAACAAAATCTCTCTTTCAAATTAAAATCTCTAATATGGAGAGGAAAAAAAAGAAGATAATCCAGTTCTTCCTGAACACTCACCATTTATTGGGTCATTGGGCAGGATGAGGTGGGGGAGAAACAACGAACAATACACAAAATTCAAGTTTTCTGGAACTCATTGTAAAAGTAGTTTCTGACTCCCTGTTCTGCCTGTGTTACAGAGTCTCACCTGTCACAGACCAACAACCATGGAGCTCCTAAAGATCCTAGTGAAGGCAGGGGTCTCAGGACATCTTTTCTCTCCTAGATTAAGCCATACAATGCACAGGCTTTCAGGGAAACAAGAATTTTGATAGTTTGCTAATAGCATTGCTCCACACTGGTGAATCTCACCTAAATTTTCTTGAAATATCCTTAAAACCTATGGATGTCTACCTGGGATCTTTTTAACATGCTTGACATGGGAGTGAAAACAATTAACAAAATAATTTTGAAGATAGCAATGAGTTTGAGCTGGCTTCAACCCAGATATTCTTTCCTGGTTGTTGGGGATCCCAGTGTGTGGCCGTGAGCATGTTAGAGAGACCTGTAACGCGAATCACATTGGTCTTGTCATTGAACTGTGTATTGCAGCTGATATATTTTTCTAAGTGTAACTAATATATATATATGTATTGTATTGCCCTGCCAGTATATTTTGCTAAATTAGAAATCTCTTGTAACATCATATATCTTTGGATAAGTAAATGTGATATGAAATATTGCAATCTTGACACATGTACTGTTTAAAAGAAGGTCAGAGAGTATTTGACTCTGACAGATGAATATATCTATAGGCTTCTTTTAGTAGAAGATGCACCTACCGGCTACATTGTATCATTTGAAAAATTTACTATGATATTCCAAGATATTTATGTCATTCCTTGAGTTACTATATTAATCAGAAAGGGGAATGTCTACAGTTTATAACAGTGTACTACAGTTGTGTTATAAACTAACATAACACCACTTCATTTTCCTTCAAGGAAAGGTTGTTACAGTAGCATTTGTGCTTAGTGCCTTTTCACGGCCAAAAATATGTTTTTCTTCTGAGAGTGTATTACGGAGGTATGTAAGGGTCTGCACATCGTCTTTTGAAACTAAGGGAGTGAACTGAAACCTATATCAAAAAGGCACAAACAGAGCATCAGAATGATAAATCTTTCAAATCAAGAAACAGTTCCATACTCTCATTTATTTGAAAAGACTATAAAAAAACAGCTTACATGAAAGCAGGCACTGATATTAAGAAATACTTACTAGGCACACATGAGCATACTATCAGACAAAGATCTTCCTGTTAATGTACCTAATTATATAATATTTATTTTGATATTTTTGTCTCTTTGTACTTCAATTATAGAAGACAATCAGCGATAATATAATATCTATGTTTGAAATATTTATGCACAGCAGAGGGTGCCAGATAGTATGCAGAAACATTTCCTCTGCTAATAGTTTCTACAAGTAATGATTTAAAGTTATGGAGAATGGAGGTTAATGTAAAAATATTTCTTGTTTGAAGCTATGCTTCCTGAGGAAAATAAACAGAAAATCAAGTACTCTAGGTTTTAAATTGCTACATCAACATCCAGTTTTGCTAGATATGTTAAATAAAGCATTTTTCCTTTCTCAACTCTGTCCTGTACACTAAGTATAATTATCTTACAACAATATTTTTTTAATTTGGAGAAAATATTGGGTTCAAGGAGATCCACACTGTGGTCCCAGCTGAGATCTTGATTATCTTATCATTCTTCCTGACAATTTTTAACTCACTATGAGGTCACTGGACTTTGTCAGGTCATTTTCTTGGCAATAATAGTATATTGAATACTTGGAAATACCAATGAGATCTGCTATATGCAAGTTAAGCATTATTACTACCCTTATATTTTTATTATTCATATTATACCTATATATATACCTATATACCTATATACTGTGAATTTCACCAGTAAAAGCAAGACTAATAAAACACAGCTTTAATATGGAGTTCAAATAGTGCATGATGAAACAGCATCATTAGTAATATGTCTCAAACTTGACTGAGAAATCAGTTGGTCTATCACAAACTTTAGCCTGGGCGTTTAAGACATTGGATAATAGCAAAGCTAATTTACAGATGTTAGGCAGATTGGAGAGCAGTGTTCAATTCAAATGTTTCTTAATAAGTTTTTAAATAGCCAGAAAGAAGAAAATTGTATTTAATAAAAAACGCATCCTAAACACATCCTCTCAGAAAGAAAATAAATTTTTGGAGCACAATTGTAATGGATCATAAATTCAATATAAGTGCCAATCAAGGAAAAAAAAAAAGGTCATGGATTCCATATCTTCATACGCATGTAGATTAATATATGGGTTTACTTTACACATGAGGCTTTGAAAAAAGTACAGTGCAAACCAACAGCCATAATAGAAAGAAACAGGTGATGTAAAGAAAATTTAGAGGAGAAAAAAGCAAAAAAGACAGTAGATCTGATCAGTGACGCATCACAACATACAGTCTTAAAAAGCAATTACTCTCTTTGAAGCACTGTAAACAATAATCAATCTACGAAACTGTGTCTGTAATATAATGCCTTCATTCAGAATTACCCAGAATAAAATTTTCAGATTTTACTTTAATGAATTAGTTTCTAAATCAAAAAGAATTTTTATAAATGGGTGAAAGAAATTATCTCCCTGTTACAATATTCATTCTATGTCAATCATACGTCTGATGGAACATTTGAACTGCAAAATAAGCTTTTTGTTTCTGCACATTTTGAAAAAATGAATAAATTGTTGGACTTTTAACTCTGCTTAATATTTATTATAATTGACTCACATTTTATTGAGACAAATGTCAGTCCAAAACTGACACAGGTCCTCACTGATCTCAGGAACTATTCACTGTAAGCACTATTGAGCCTTATTTAACCTAACTGACTCTCACAAAGATTCCCAGATTAAAAAAGTTTATTCTTCTGACTGGCTAGTTTTTTTTTTTATTGTCTCAAATATTTCTAGGTATGTATTATTCCTATTGTTAATGCAAACTAATGACAATTCCCTGCTACTCAACAAAACGTCGTAGATAAGTGTGTATGCACATACATGTACTTAAAATGGTTAAAATAATCATAAACTGGGACATTTCTGTGTTATTTTTTTTATAATAAAAATGGTGATATTCCAATGGTGATTTGGAAATTGATGAGAATTAACATTTTCACTCTCACTTTTTGAAATTACCTATGTCTGCTATGATGGTAAAAGTACGTTAAAAAACCCAGAAGCATAGTGAAAATATGAACATTTTTGCTGCATAATTGGCAGGCACAATATCACGTTACCTAGTGTCGCATGAATTTTACACTTCCAAATTAGCTAAATACTATTTGTCACAGCAGATAGTGCTGTGCTACCAGTTACCCAAAGATCAGGGCAAAAGACTGGGCAAAAATACTCTGCTTCTAACATGTTCTTTTGATTGCCATGCAGTCAGGCAGTCATTACTTGTTTGAAACCTGTTATCCAAAGTTCATTCACACACATGCAGCCATTCTCCCAAATGTTAGGAAAACGTGCTGTTACAACCAACTTCAGCTCTTCTATTGATTCACATTCTTTCTCTAAGCATTCACCTTTATGATTTTTTTTCTTCTTTTCCTACTTTTTAGACAAGTAAAAGGCTTAAAGGTAGAGAGGTAGTTCTCACAGAACATACTGAAATGCATACATGCTTGTAGCAAAGTGTAAAACAAAAGGATATTCAAGTCAGACAGTGCTGAAGAAAGTTGTTTCTTCATTGGGTGATGAATACTCCTTGCCTCCATTATAATGCTAACAAGAGCTGCATAAATGCACCAATGAGTCTCAAATGAGGGAAGGAAATAAACCCCAAAAAACCTATACTGCTTTTTGTTCCTCGTAATTTTAAAAATAATTGGTAGGCACTACTACAGTTAGCATTCTAGACTTGCCAGATTTGCTGGAGTTACCCAAGACTAGAAAGAGAGTTTTATAAACAGGCCTGTTCTTTCACTGAAAACTTCAAGACAGGAAAATGAGAAGAAACTCAAAGTTTTATCCATAAAATCCAAGCAGTTAAGTTTCAAAGTGTGAGCATGTTGACTATGCCAGCTGCATACTAGTGCAAGCGAAGCTTGAAAACAAAAGTAAGCATTCAAGGAGATAAGCACAGCATCCTGGTTCACTGGCAAGAACACAAAGAAGGTAACTACTTATGAGAGGGCTATTCTAACACTTAAGTACAACTCCTTTCTGACATCTAAAGATACCCTCTCTAACACTTTTAAAAAATCCCATGGGAGGCTTTCTTTTCTGAATGAAAAGATATTAAATGATACAAATGTATTAGAAATTTATATGAAGAAATAATGCAAAAAACCCAGGGTGAAGCTACATGGTCTATTCTCATCAAATTGAGGGTGACATAGATTTTTGCAATGCCTTTAATGAAATCATATTCTTTAATCTTTGCTGGGTTCTACAAATAGAAAGACCTGAAAAATGATGAAGACAGTTATTGAAATGATGAGAGCTGCTGTGTGAAAATAATTTGATACAGTGAAAGAGCTAGTACCAACTAAATTCATAATTGACCTTCACACAATAGTATGAATCGAATACCATTTCTGGCAGTAATGCTACTTTAGTAAGCATTTTACCTGACAGAGTTTGCCTTCCCAAGCCTCACACCATGCAGAAGTGCTGTTCAGCCTTTCAGTTCCTTCCAGACATATTTAGCAAGTAACTGGATTAACATGCATATCCTGACATAATGACTGAAGTCATTTTGAAAATCAACAAAGTGAAGAAAGGAAAATATCTGTTTTTTAAAAAATAAATTACTTGTTATGGTTCTTATTTAGGTAGGCACTGAAGGAGACGTGAGTTCAAACTAAAAATTCAGACACCATGTCAGTTACATACCAGAATATCTTCCAGTTATTGTGGCAGCTGAGCCAAAGATTTTGGGTTTGATCTATCTTTATACTAAAAAAACTTCAAAAACAATCTTTACACTTAGATGCTTTACTGCCAAATTTTGTTCCTTCATCTTGTACAGCCCCTCTACAACTGTAAGCTGTGCACAAACTTGTTAAAAGGAACAGAAATGCCTGTCTACTGATATACTGACCTAAGAACAGCAGTTTGCAAGGAAGTAATACTTGGCAGCTAAGTCAGTGGGCATTGAATGGTCCTGTTCAAGAATTATGTCTGGAAACTTAATCATTATGCATCAAAAAGAGCACATTTAAAGGTAATTCTGGCATTAGACAAAGTTTAGCAAGAAACTGTGTTATAAAACTTTTTTGGGCATTAGCAGAAATCTAAAAGCCAGTGTAGAACAGAGAGAAAAAAAGCTCCTTTTCTACAGTGTTTTGTCACCTTCAAGCTTTAAAATGAACAGTCCAAGTATCTTTTCTGTCATTTGCTGAAGCTATGAAAGAGGTAGAGCTAATTATTTAGAATATAAATTAACATTACTCCTAAGCTTTTGGAAGGATTTCTTCTGTCTACAATTCAAGTTGGATTATGGACTACTTGCCTCCACCCAGCTACTTCTTTGAGAAGCATAAATGGAAAATCTAATAACTGCTTTCTGTGGAAAAGATTGCTGACAATTCATTTTTTTATTAGATTTCATTTCAGTGCAGAACAACGCTGACTTCTGCACTCAAATCAACCTAAGATGTTCAAGAGCAAAAAACAGAGCAAAAAGAAGTGCTGATGGCTTTTGTTCTTAACCTATGGACATGCTTCATGCATGTACTATGTTTGGTCTGTGTCACTGTACCCAAGCACTCCAGAAAAATCATTTAGCATGAGAGCTGAAGAAAGCTACTTAATTACTTCTAAAACTCTGGTAAACATATGAATAATTTGAGACAGCCAATTACAACTAGCATTGAACTATATTGGCCAGGCAGACTAATAACTAGTATTTCTAAACTCAGATATGCCTGCATACCATCACAACGCACATACCATGTAAGATTTTTTCTTATTTTTTAAATATAAAAGATACAGTTGACTGTATTTGTGATCCTATAAAAAGTTTTCAGGATGAAATAGTAACTTTAGTAGGCATCAGTAAATTACATTGAGTACTGTTGTTTTAAAAGTTTCCTTCTATAGCAGCAATAAATCAGATTAATACAAAGATTATGCCAGTAATTAGTTATTTAAAACTGTCTGCAATGAAATAGAAACCTCTTGCTTTTGAGCATCAAATCTTTGAGTGACATATTGGAATATAGAATGGAAATACTATAATCTCTTGAGGAGTCAAAAATGAAGATATCTTTAATGAACAAGAGGCACAAGTAGAGACAATGTGTAATAAATACCATTACAAATTTTGAGAAAAGATACAGACTTTTTACAGCTACTTTATGGAATTTATATTGTTTCCTATTTTAAATAGCACTGAATGACACATTTCCTACTTACAGTATAAATGTCACTATTGTTTATCAGTCATATTTACCCAGTCACAAAGCAGAAGTAATAGTGTAGGAATCAAAACATGGTAGTGTGTGCTGTGTTCTTTTATTCCTCAGTCAACAACAGGACATCAACTAGCGTGTCCTCAATAGATTCAGAACTTCTAAACACTGCTAAATTGGTTGTCACTGACTATACGTAACACATTGGGTTTATCTATTTTTAATGAATAATTAAGCTATTTAATATAATCACATGGCTCACTTAAATTATATAGCTACTATATAGTTTATAAAGTAGCTGGAAAAGTGTTTCTTCAAATTAAAACGTCACATTAGAAAAATACATATGCCAGAAATATAATAAGCATCCAAAACATAGATGTTTAAGTCACTGAGTAGTAATGTACTAATCTCTGGTATGAGATCTGAATGTAGAGTCTCCAGAAAAGGAAAGAAAATCTATGATTGTCAAGAAATTTGCATTGTTCAAGTTCTGAGAAATAAGAAAAATAAAAATCTTTAACTTACATTTTAGAATTCTTTATTTAATATAATTTAATATTTACACATTAGGAAAAAATGTTGCTGATGTTTTCTTTTAAGAGTGCACAGTTGTAAAACTATCAGTCTCCTTCACAGTAGGATAATTGTGAGCAGCAGAAATCCAGCTGACTTACACAAAACTATTCTGTATTCTATGTTAACAAATACTGAAATTGTACTGCATTTCCCGGGTGGAAGATCATTACATTTCAGTGTTATCTTTCATTTTTTAATCTTCTTTACCTAGGAATATGTGATGAATCAACTGTTCATTTAGTCTCTGTTATTCAAGTAAAAAGCAGAACAGGATGTGATGACCCTGATATGTTTGCCATTTATTTGTCCATATTTGTTACCCAAGCCAGTGGCAGATCTGTCTTCCGTTGGGGGCAGTTTTTACACGGTTGCTTTTATCAATTTCACAGCTGGGCTGGCTGACGAACAAGGATGTCAAAGTCTATGGATCAGTTAGGATTATAATTTGTGCTGGGCAACTGGTTCCTCAGTGGCCTGCACTAAATGTTAGATAATGGGCACACAGATATTTTGAGATGCCTGGCTATATTTATGTGTTGTAACAGGAGACCTTGTACTAATTACTTGCTACTATTTTACATTAAGTTACTTTGTGTCTCATCTGATTCCACTCCTACTGAGCTGTAATTTGTGAGTATATGTATTGTTCATTGTGACTAAGATTCTTGTCAGAACTTCAATGTCTTCAAGACCAAGTAAAAATTAAATAGTTATCCTAGCAAAACACATAATTTAATAAAAGATATTAAAATTCTACATAAACTATCCATAGGGGAATTATCATAACAACTTATTTTATCAGAATGTTAATTACCATTTGATGTTTGAGAAGCTTCTCAAAAATTCAAAGTACAAACATTCATACTGTTCCTCAATGAATATTTATAATCTGAAAACATGCAATTTTACACGTCTCTCAATAAAAAAATATCCATTTATGAAGTGACTATATAAGAGATCAAAATAGAATGATACAATGTATTTCTACCATAATCTGAATAGTCCATAAGTAATAAGAAGTGTTAAGTTGTTAAGTTCATACTTCTCTGCATAAGAAAAAAAAAGATTTACCTGGGCCATTGTGTCCTGTTGTGTATTTCATACATTGAAAGTTTTTAAACTGTCATTCCTATACGTTTCTATAGTATGAAAGTTCTAAAGCTGGAACTCTTACAACATGTATGTAAAGACTATTGCAAAGATGTTTTATTCCCCAAGAGGACTTAAATTCTGTAATTCCACTGAGGCTGCAATTCAATTATATATGCAAAGCATGCAAATCCGTTTGTTCTGTTCTAAACCAGCTACCTGGTCATATTGCTTAGTGTCCTAATTGTATCAGTCTGAAAAATAGCAAATAATTATTCTCTATTTGCTCTTGGCATGCAGTACATGATTTGACAGATTTCCATCACATCTCTTCTTAAGAATATTATTCTATATTTTTAACAATGTAAATGACAGGAGAAATGAAAACCTTTTTTTAATTATTATTAAATTTAGCAGGTTTTTTTGTACTCACAAATAATTTGGGGGGAAAAATGCTGAAGGCATATCTTTCATTAGTAGCAGAAATGCCCTTTTTCTCCTTGAAGTGACTAGCAAGTCACATGATTCATTTAACTATTGTGGAATGGCCTTATTGTTCTTGGACAAACTTTCTATGACACACTGAGATCTATTTGGCACTCAGGCCAGCATTCAGTTTTTGTGAAATCTGTTAATTTTTGAATTTGTAGAAAGTCACTTCGCAACTCCCTTTTGACCTGTCCTGCTGAGACTGAGTTTATCTTCCTTTATGTTCCTCTCTTTCACATATATGGCAAAACAGCCTTTACTTGCACAGTCAGAAATTATTTTCATCAGACTTCCCTCAGTCTGTATTGTGAAACTGTCTCCTGTGCACTCCAGTGCGGTCAATTCATATTTCTTTATACTGCAATGATATGTGCGGTGAACAGGAGAAATTTTTCTCAATATATATTTTACTTGACTCCAAAGCAGCCAAGAAACGTCAAAAAACCTGTTCAGTCTTTGCTTGGAGTTATTCAGAGATCTATTTCTTAGTTTATGAGATTCAAAACAGTAGAGTCCAGAAAATCTACTATGTAACATAACTTGAGAAAAGAGATTAACAGCAGAACAAACACCCTTGGTAAAGGCACTTAATTTTTATTCAGTTCCTGAATGCCATGTTTCAAATCATTAATTCATAGTATGAAGACAGCAGTGTCTTGTAGCAAAATGATTGCAAGAATTTAACATAGACCAAAAAAACCCCTTTTTCTCTCATCAAGCTCCTTGGCAAAACTTTGACCAAAAAAAAATTATACAAATGATTAAATAATTGCACATGTAAAAGCTGTTGAAAGCAGTTTCCTATAATTGAAAATAACAGACAAAAATTTGTACAGGATTTATTAAAAGAATTCAATACCTTGAATGGACATAGCATGATATGTCTTTCATGCACATAATAAACAAAGACAAAATTATTAAGACAAAATAAACAGACCATTAAAAATAGAATAATTATGTGCTTATTTGTGCTTTTATTGAATCACTTTGTCACATACTACCTGGATGAAGGCTAGGTTCTAGCTTCTTTACTCTGTGATCTTGGAGTAGCTAACAAATCTATACAAATAAGTTAAAGACAGCAAAAGTCTATCACCATCTACAGAATATATATTTGTAAGGTAAGCATAAGCAGGTATTCTTCCCAAGAATGCCAAGACAGTGGAAGGATTAAAAAAAAGGTTTATTTCAGATGCAAGGACCACTTTTTAATGATGGTGCACATATCAAGCCCCAGGGGGAAAAGGCCAAGCCTCTCCTTCTCCAAGGCTTGTTGTATCTTCTCTCTCTCCTTTCCCGCTCTCTCTGGCCCAAGGAAGTCTTGAACATGTCTGCAAACATGTTATCTCTGTGCATACCAGAGAGTAAGGCTGAGAATTTCTCTTGCTATGTGGGGCGAGGAGAAAAGTGTTGAAACTGCCTTTGAAAAAGAGCCACCACCTTAGGCAGAAAGCCTTCCTAGCGAAATGAGTTCTAACTTCCCATTACAAGTTCTTCCAGAAATGTATCTATTCCTACCATGTTTTTTGTCAAAAAAATTTTTTGCAGTATTGTAGTTGGAAATATAGAATCTTTCCTACACATTTGTGATAAATTTAGATGCTTTTTTAAATCACATGGAGGGAGGAATAGTGGGGGCTGTTTGGTTTGGGTTTTATTTACTTTAGCACTTACAGTGGATAATTCTTTCTTTTCTTGGGAACTGTCTTTGTCTGAAATAGAACTTAAAATTCATATAGGTCCTTTTATTATTAATAGCATTAGATGAAACAGCATATAAGAAAAAAAAAAGGACTATAGTTCAGTCAGAGAATAGCATAGAAATAAACACATCAAAAGATAGCTTTATTTGAGCTCATCTTCCAAGTTATTTGCTCTGTTGGAGTTAGACGCAGAAAAGAGGGTTCTGCTGTCTCGTAAGTCACTGATGATACACCAGTAAGAGCAATGATATGCTGCATTAATATTGCCGTATTAATCAATTTGCTAGCTTGAAGTATTTTTGAGAGTAAAATGAGTAAGCTTTCTGTATCTGAGACACAAATCAAGTGTATGTTAAAGCTGCAGAAAAAAAAATCAGTACTTCTGAAAACAGTTTTGGAATTTGCTGTAGACATCTCATGAAAATTATTTAATTTAATATGCAGACTAGCTATTATAAATAGTTGAATTCTCTACAATTCTGTAATGAATATATTATTATCTATCAGAAATCCACTGTGCCATCATTTTGATTGAATTTAATCACATTTTAAAATGTGGATCTAAATACAGAGGTTGTATAAGTAATTTCAATTCATCCTTTACATGATATGAGCTTTGAAAGGGTAAAAATTGGCTATTTAGGTAAGAATAAATGTCTCTTTACTCATCCCAGGAATAGTGATATCCTTACTGATGTTCAGCTATCTGTCCTTAAATTTCTGATGCTTCACTATATTCCTTATTTCTGTAGGAAAAAAATTACACCAGCAAGGCAGTTAGCAACTTAAACCCCAAAAACAGTTGAAGAAACTATCCTTGGCTTTTTGTTCTTTACATTCATTTTACCTTTTCATGATCACTTTCTGAAAGCACTCAGCAGAGTTCGCTGAGTATACTTTTGGCTTGATTGCTTGAGTATTTGCTAAAAGTAAATTCTAAACTGAACATCTGATTATCAAATTTGAAGTTTGCCTTCATGCTGGGTTGGTTAGTTACCATGAGTCATACAGTATCTGGATTTTGATTGCCTGGTATACATTGCTAACACCTATTATAATCAAACACAGTTGGAAATTCAAACTGAAATGCTTAAGTAAGTCAAATACACGTGCTAGTGCACCAAAGTTAGAGCACAAACTGATTGTAATATTCATAATTCACAATTAAAATGACACACCAAGAATTATTTGCTAAAGGAATTACTGAATCACTCAGAATAATGAATAAATCTAAGAAATGAATCACTCTCAAAGAGAGAAAGGTGGAATTCATCAAATTATTTGTTCCGAATTATTTTTGATTTTCACTATAAAAACATCATGATATTGATATATTTAAATTAAATACAGGGTAAAGAATTGGCTATATGCAATGAAGATAATACTCTGAATACTCTAAGCTTCCAGAGCAGAAAGCAGAGCCTGACTGCAGAACTACATAAAATCATAAACATTCCTTGCCCTGAGCTACAATGTAGATGTTTTAATAATTATCTACCCTGCAGTTGCTTTTTAGTGGGGAATGGAGGACATTTTCTAGTCTTGTATATTTCCCTAAAATTTTAATCTCATGAGTAGTTGGTTAAAAATATATGCATTATGGACTTTTACTTGCGATCCTATAGTGACTGTGTGAATATTCCTTCCCCAGAGTTGTCTGTTATGGCACACAAACTAAAAGCATGGTAAATACTATTATTAACTACTTGTATCACATAATACACTATGTTACAGCCCTCCACTACCTACAAGAGAGTTGGAGAGGGACTGTTTACAAGGACATGTGGTGACAGGACAAGGGGGAATGGCTTTAAACTGAAAGAGAGTAGATTTAAATTAGAGGGGGCCTGATGAGATTCATCCAAGAATGCTCAAAGAGCTGCTAATGTCATCTTGAAACTCTCTTGATGATTTTTCAGCAGTCTTGGGAACCTGAAGGGGTCCTGGTTTTCAAGAAGGGAAAGAAAGACCCTGAAAACTAAAGGCCTGTCAGTCTCACTTCAGTGCCTGGTAAAGCTACAGAGAAGATTATTCTGAGAGGTATTGAAAAACACCTGAAAGACAATGCTGTCATTGAGAGGAAAGTCCTGCTTATCAAAAACGATTTCCTTCTATGACAAAGTAACCCTTGAATATTGTGTGTAGTCTTGGGCACCACAGTATAAGCAAGCAAGCTTTTAGAGAGTGTCCAATGCAGGACAATGAAGATGGTGAAGGGCCTTGAGGGGAAGCTGTCTGAGGAGTGGCTGAGGTCACTTGGTCTGTTCAGCCTGGAGAAGAGGAGACTGAGGGGAGATCTCATTGCAGTCTACAACTTCCTCATGAGGGGAAGAGGAGGGGCAGGCACTGATCTCTGCTCTGTGGTGACTGGTGACAGGACCCAAGTGAGTGGCCTGAAGTTGTGTTAGAGAAGGTTTACGTTGGATATTAGAAAAAGGTTCTTCATCCAGAGGGTAGCTGGGCACTGGAACAGGCTTTTCAGGGAAGTGGTCACAGCACCAAGCCTGATAGAGTTCAAGAGATGTTTGAACAATGCTCTTGGGCACATGGTATTACTCTTGGGGAGGCTTCTGTGCAGGGGCAAGAGTGGGACTCAATTATCCTTGTTGGTACCTTCCAACTTGGCATATTCTGTGATTCTGTAAAGAAATTCTTTACTGGAGAGTGGTGAGGCACTGGAACAGGTTGCCCAAACAAGTTCTGGATGCCCAGTCTCTGGAAGTGTTCAAGACCAAGTTGGCTGGGGCTCTGCGCAATCTTGTGTAGTCGAAGGTGTCCCTGTCCTTGGCAGGGATGTTTTAAGTCCATGATCCTCAAAGTCCTTTCCAACCCAAACTCTTCTACGATTCATACCATGTAAATATGTTTAAAAAAGTACCTAGTGGAGGATAAGAGATCAGTTATGCATTGCACCATGCTTAATAAACTTTTCTCTCAAACAGGTTACCCTAAATTAGACTCATTCACTTCACTGCATAATAGTTACCTACAATTTACTACTGAACTAAAAAACTCTAAATCTGCCATTGCCATCTTAAATATAACTAGCTAAACTTTTATGATGGAACATCCAAACAACTGGTAACTTGGCCAGAATACATAGAGACCTGTCGCTCTGTCAAGTTTATGGATAAAGCTAGAAGGAAAAAAAAAGTCAGAGCGTGAATCAACTAATTTTTAGCTGACAATTTGATGGTTAATCAAAAACATAATACTTTAAAGCAACCCATGCCCATTCAACTGAGGCTACACAGATGACAACTTCCTCATCAATAAAAATGATGAACAGCATCCTGTAGAGTTATTTATCAACAATTCCAGGAGATCATCTTTGCTATAAAGTATGAAAGATATGGGAATATTTTCTAGGATATTAGGTTTTATGGAGCAGCACCAGCGCATTTGCAAGTACTTGATATGAAAATGGTATTCCTTCAGACATGTCAGGGAACATTTTCAACACAACACACTGAGATTTAGCTGTCTGATTCTCATTAATGTTAATAGGAGTTGCATGGCTGCATCCCAGTGGACTTAACTAAACTGTTGCTCCTTCCAGTTCACATCCACATACCACATGCCTGTGCAGTGCATTCTGACTACTGGACTAGTTCGTCAAAGATGATACAATACCAGGAGCTTGCGCTGCATTAAGTGACTGAGTTGAGGTAGAGATCTCATGAAATGAAACTTTTAAAAAGTCATTGAGAAACACAAGCCAAGGATAACACAATGCAAGAGAGATATCCCCAGTAAACGTGGATTATTGTAATTTAAAGAAAAGTTGTTATTTGAGGCAGTGATTATAAGAGGTATCTTGAGCACTGCGTGCAGCAGTAGGCTAGAGCTAGGATGACCTGCCCTAATGCTGTGCCACTTTGGATAAATCTTTTCACTTTCTCTGCTCTGCTTTCAGTAGTAGTGAAACAGGAATAGTTAATCTCACCTCTTCATCATATTGCTCATAGGAAAACTCTGCAAAATAAGTATTATTTATCCCTAACTCAACTGAATGTTTGTGTTTCCTGAGGTGGTAGCCTAAGAGAAAAAAAATCAGATATATTTAATGACAAATACACAAAATCATTGGAATCAAACTACTTTCAAATGAAATTCAGACACAGTGAACACAGAGTTAGGTTTAAAAAGATAGTCCTAATCAGTCTACAAAATACATGTCTTTAGCACAATATAAGAAAATTTGAATTTTTAACAGCACAAAATTAATTTCTTTACTAATAACTGCAAATATTCCTAATCAAACTGTTTATAGAGAGGTAAAGCACTGAAAAAAAGCTTAACCTGGGGGAAAAAATATTGAAAAACTAAAAAGTGGAAAATTCAGAAGAAACAGTAAATATGTACAGTTCAAGGTCTCTTGAACATACAAATTACATATTGGAATTTTATTTAGGTTAGTGTTGTTATATCAAGAACAAGTAAAGATGAACTTTAGAGGAATATCTGTTCTTTATGATGCAACTTCAGACTGTTTCACAAAGCTACAGCTTCCATTACTTGCTATCCATTGTTTTGATTAAGATACTATTGTCAGTTCTGTTGGGAACTCAGATTTTAAGCTGCAGAGTAGTCTAACTCCTGTTGCCTGTAATAAGTGCTGAACACCATGCACAGCCTCAGTCTTGAATACTAATTATTAATTTTTCAGTGTCCTTTATTTATGTCAGGGAAACTGTATATTTAGGCAGCAACTCAGAATTACATTTAGAGTTTCATATAAAGTCCCTTTGTAATAAGTACTAATCATTAAGACATAGATCAAACAAACAAACAAACAAACAAACCAATCATAGTTAATCAAATGAATAATTCTGTAAAATACTTTGTTGTCCTTTCCCCCATTTTCATAGAATACATGGGAAATTGTGTATGGTTTAGCTTACATCAATTTCAAATTCGTTGTAGGAAACTGTAAAAACAAAAGCATTACCCAGTTCATTGAAACATGATGAAAAGATGATACTTGTATAAATAATAATGTACCAAGCTTATTAAATCCTGTAGAAAGTAGGTGAACTTGAAGAGCAAAACAAGGACCAAACAGTGGAAGCCAGGTATACTTCGGATTAGTGAATTGAACAGAACATTGCACCAAAATTGCTATAAATCTGCTATAAGAAAACATCAGTTAAATAGCACTTTTACCAATCAGCTTTCATTATTCCTCCTTAGCTAAACTACTTCAACTTCTAACCTAATTTGCACAGATTTTTAACTGCCTCTGAGACTGCATGGATAACCATAGCTATTGCTTACATGGGAAATTTACAATAATGAGGCAAATATACCCAAATTATTCACAGCAAGACATATGATTGCCAAAGTTGGGATTTTTTTCCCCAAAAATTGGACACATTCAGAAATGCAATTTTGTATATGATGTGGTGTTGCCAATTCTTAGAGGAACAGAACTAGAGTTGTGTAGATTTATGATGTAGAAAGTCATCAAAATATGCAGCATTACAAAGTGAGCTTGGGAAAAAAATTAAACTTTGAGCACTAGATACTGTTGCAGAATTCTAAATTTAGTGCTTAGGGTCTGAATGCAATGTATGAGTCAAGTTATCTGGTCAGACAGGGCTTATCAACATCTTTTTTTTTGAGTATGGAACTGTCTAGCCTAGCTACCAGGGCCACACTTGAAAGAGACATGTTGGTCTCATTTACGTAACAGGCATTGTATGATTTTTTTCCATCTGCTGACTTGCAGTCCAGAATTCACTGAGAAACCTAAGCAGCTATGAACTACTTTTTTAGGAACAGAAGAATTTATTCATATTCAACTGAGAAAACTTCTCTTTCTCGTATATCCCTGACTTGCCCACCCATGCCACTTCTTCATTAGTTCAATGGCGAGAGTTATTTTTAGGCAAAGCAGCTGTAGTATTTCTCTTTTCTTGTCTTTTACTTGCATTCTACTTGTATTCATTGCATCTTGTACTTATTCCCACAACACCCATCAGCTGAAGCCTTCCATTTTCGTATGAGTAAAATAATAACTAATTTTCTGATCAAATTTGGGCTTAATTTGAACGAAAACTACTCAGCTCAGCAATGTCATCTCAGGACTAAAATGATTCCTGATTCTTACTAAAAGAGAACACTAAACTCCCATAGAACCATAAATTTGAAAAATAGCACTGAATTACACCTTATATTCAGTTGCCTACATTCCAATTTATGTGTTTATTTTTAGTCTGGTATTATTTATCAGGGTAAGGTCTTAATAGGATAGTTAGGATATGCTTAACCTTTCCTATTTCTACTGGGAAACTCACTGCAAGGAAATGTAATTTATTTTAATACTTTAATACTTAATATTTTAATACACTTGATACTTAGTATCAAGTTTGGCTTATCATGTCCATCCTTTAATTGCATATGGAATGCATATACTTTACGAAGCAAATGAAAAACTTTGAACAGGTGTTATTTTTACAGTAATATACCCATCACAGCTATCTAAATACAGTAAAATGTGTTAAAATAAATTTTCCAATTTTTAAAATATATATGCAGACCTCCTACTACCCCACTAACCCAAAACCCAAAGAAGATTATTTGGAAAAAAACCGAAACTCAAATGCAAAATCATGTGTTGCTTAACCATGTACTCACATTTTTAGACCTAAACTGTGAATTCTCAAAAGGATAGATAAAAAGAGTATCAAAATACCTTGTTCTATTGCATTTGAATTAAAACTGTGAATACCAGCTGTATAATAGAGTATGCTGGGAAATAGCAAAGTATTTTGTCCCTGAGCCTGTATATATCATGCTCTGATGTCTGTATTGCACTTTCCTGCCTCATCTCCACCCAGTTTAAAGATCTGATTACATTTTGAAGCAGTGTCTTCATTTAAGGTCAAGAAAAAAATCTTTAACATGTTAATCAAAGTGAATACTTATTGTCATATCTCAATTCTGACATTTAAAAGAAACTTCATGCAAATGAGATATGTGACTGAATTACTAGGCAAGGCTATCAAATACTGAATACAGAAACAGAATGAAACTCACTGTATTGACTGAAGTCCTTCATGTACGTCCTCTAAAGTGCAAATTAGACTTAGATTTGTGAACTTTGAAATTTAGGAACCCTTGGATGTATGCTCCTTAGAGCATACTGATGTCTACACTAAATAAAAATTAGAAGTATATGATGAAACAAAATTTCCTGCTGTTGTGTTTCCTGTGCTTGTAGACTCAGAACTGAAAAGCTGGCAAGTTGAACAAAGTTGCCTGATAACCCTGAAGATTTCTTTTTAAAACAAAAAAACCCACATTATTTTGTGATGGGTTTCTTTTAATATTTGGCTTTACTACTTTCCTCTGATCCAATTTTATTTAAAAGTAATATATTCTGTAATTCACAGGCCAGTTCTTTCTATTATTGCAATAAATATTTTATCAAATATGAAAGCTAATCTCATTTCAGGAATGAATATGTACTGAAAATGGAAAATTGTTTGTAATAGTCAAAAAAGGGCAACATTAGGGAATGTATGTAGTGCTGTACATTGATTAAATAATTTTACATTGTTGAAGAATACACAGTCCAGGTAGCTTGGGGTGGGCAACAGACTGAGCTCTGGAAGGGCTGTAGTCAGAGTCAAGAAGCCGTGAAGTCGTATCAACCCTCTGCACGACAAAGGGCATAGGGACTTGTGGCCAGACACTAAGAGACACAGCTGGAGCTGAGGACCCCAGACTTGCACCCACTTACACTGTAAGGGTACAAAAGCCCAGGGTTTCCTTTGTTTGTGGTCCCTCCTCAGAGGCACCCAGAGCAAGCTGTTACTTTGTTATTGCACCATGATTAATTTTAAGGATCAAGATGTTTGAGACTGCTATGGGTCGAGCCAGTAAAGAAACCTTGTCTTTGTGAATGTGGTGTGTGTAGTGAGTCAAGGACACCATCACTTCACTGAAGCCACCTGCTGTGGTGGCTTCAGTCCCTAGCTCAGAATGATAAGACAGGAAAGTTTCCTTAACAACATAATTTTCTTGTGTTTAACTCCACAAAATTTAATAGGACATTCTGAATATATTGGAGATTGATTTTGATCCCATACAAATTTTTCATTTGTATGGATCCAATCTGATGTATCTTTATAGATCCCATCAACCAATAGACAAAGGGAGAGCAGTGATTCCTGTATTTCTTGACTTCAATAATGCTTTTGACATTGTCTCCCATAAGATAATCATACCGAAACTTAAAAAGTATGGTCTGGATGAGTAGAAAATAAGGTGGATTAAAAACTGACCAAATGACTGGCCCAAAGGGCAGCAGTATAAAATCTAATTGGAGGCCAATAAGGGCCTCAAGTGTCAATATTGGATCTGATCCTGTTCAACACCTTCGTTAAGGATGGGGTAGGGGGTACCCTCAGCAAGTTCACAAAAGACACAAAATTGGGAGGAGCAGCTGCTACTCAAGAGCGACCAAAGCAACCCTAGGAGTTTGGTGAAATGATTTGTTGGGAACCTCTTGAATTTCAAGGAGAAATGCCAAGTCCTGCACCTCAGGAGGAATATCCTCATGCATCATGTGGTCCAACCATGTGGAAAGCAGCTGTGAAAAAAAGAACTTGGAGCTCCTGGTAGACACAAAGTTGAAAACCAGACAGCAACGTGCCCTTGCAGGTGAGAGGGCTTACGGTACCCTCGGTTGCATTAGAAGGAATGTTGTCATTCCTACTAAAAGAAAGGAATAGGATAAGGAATAGATGATCCTTTCCCACAACTCAGTACTTGTGAGGCTACATCTGGATGTAGAGCTACTATACAGGCTCCAGAGAAAAGCCACTGAAATGTTTAAGAGATTGGAGTATCACTCAGATTATGAGAAACAGAGAGAGCTATGTCTGTTTGGTCTAGAGAGGAGAAGGCTTTGGGTGTTTTCACCAGTGTATATCAATACCTGAAGGGAGGTTGTAAAGAGGATGAATGCAGGCCCTTTTTAGTGGTGTTTACTGATGGAAAAGAGGCTATGGACATAAGGGAGGTTCCATCTGAACACCAGGAAACATTCTTTCACTGTGGGTATGATTTGGCCCTGAAAGAGGTTGCCCAGAAAGGGTGTAGAATCTCCCTCCTTTGAGATATTCAAAAGCCATCTAGATGGGGTACTGGACAACCTGCTCTAGGTGGCCCCACCTGAACAGGGAGTTGGACTAGATGACCTCCAGAGGTTCCTTCAAACCTCATCCATTCTGTGAGTCTGTGTGATTCTGTAATTCTGATCCTGTAATTTTGGTTTATACCACAACAAATAAAAGTAGAAGCAATTAAGAATGTTCTTACAATGAACTACAAGTAGAACATATTAAGGTTTGAGGCTTAGTCAGTGAATTTAGTGTCAAAGTCACATGCAGGTTTGGTTCCATATCAGGAAACAGAGGAATTTAAACCTTCATTTTGCAAGTTCTACATGAATTTTTAACATTCTGGACTTAGGGTAAAAGGGTAGCAGTGACACTGCATTTGTTCTTTAATAAGGCTGACCAAATTTCTGCTGTAAAAAGTTTGCAAACCTTTAGATCTTCAGCAGAATTATTAATGATAATACTCAGTAACAAATATATCCAGTAGCAGAAATATTTCCCAGGTCTTGCATCAAAGACAATTTCAGATAGAACAGAAAATATAACCCAAATAGATAATTCTTATTTAGGTACCTACTAGGAGACTTTGATAAATTAAAAATCCTTTATACTCCTAATTGTTCAGGCCAATATCTACCTTCCTTTGGGGCACACAGCCTTCTCTTTGGTGTTGCATATGGGCCAAGGAACTACACTGAAGACTCCTGTGTAAAGCAGTTAATTCAACTAAGTTCAAGTTTTTTTCAGTTGTTACCTCTAACTAATTACATTAATTTTTTACTTGTTCTGAATGTCCTATTAACGGGTAATAATGAATGCCACTCTTTTCCTTAATTAAATTATGCTTAATATACTTCAATGTCAATTGTTGTTAACTATGACCATATTATCAGTAGTCAACTAATTGCAGATAGGTGTTTGGCAATATTTCATCTTATTTACAAATACTAGAAAACGCCCAATAAAATTAATGTCAGCTGCTTAAAAGCATTTACTAAATTTTTTTTTCTTTTACCTTGAGTTTTCATAGCTGTAAAATAGCAGTGTTTTACTCCTTCAGGAGTATAAAATATTAGTTATTAACAATACAGTTATGATAGTTGGAATTAGAGCTAGCACACAAAGAGAAATCGACAGAAGCTGTGACCCTGTAGGCTAACAGAGTGTTCTGACTTCAAAGCTAACTCTTTCTTCAATATACGCTCACATATATTCCACACAATGGAGATTGTGAATATACACTGGATTTCAGCCTAAGTAAGTTATCCACATCTAATAGTTGTTGTTGAACCAAAGGAATTTACTTGTGGTGAGATTTAGGGAAAAAAAAAAAAAAAAGGACTCTTGCAAATTACAAAACCTATTTACAAGTAGATTTACACCTAAATCTCAATACAGATTTATTAGCACGAGTAGGATGAGAGGCAGTTAACAAAGAATTTTTTGGAAAATATTGCACTGAACACATAAGAAATAGGAAAGTCATCAAAAGCAGAACCCCAGTACCATTAATAATAGATCTTTCTAGTAAAGCAAGCAAAAAAATATTTTTATTTTATTGAAAGATCTAAAGCAATTTATTTTCTTTCACTGTTACAAAGTCTAGGAGCAAAAAAAGTTATTATTTCCTAATTTTAAAGCAAGAAAGATTTTTACAAGGCAAAAAATAGAGGTCATCGCTAAAAAAAAAAAGAAAAATAGAGAACATTTCCAGGAGTCACTTATCTTCTCCTGTCTTCGGATGAATCTGATTTGCTGATCTGTAAATTTACAATACAAAAATACTTCCCATAAATTTATAAATTAATCTAAAAATAATTAGCAAATTCCAAGCCTGATTATCTTTTTTCCCATTCTTTTCAGCCAAAAGTCTTTAGCAACAGATAAAGCCATTAGAGAAATGATGGAGGAAGTTAATTTAGAAGATAGAATTACTGGCAGAAATCAACTGAGTCTTTAAGGCATTATTACACAGATGGCTGAACATTGCACCAGTATAGACATGTTCTCACGAACTCTGCAAATTGATAAACACGTTCGTCATATATAGATGATAGAAATCTGGGCCAATACCCCTATTTCACTCAATATCTAGAATGACATAAAATCCTGGCTCTAATTAATTATCTGAAGTATTCAATCACTAGCGCCCTTTTCTATTTAACTGCCAAAAGCCTCAAATAACCTTAGTCATCATGATTTACAGTTATAAAAGCTTTTTTTGTACATCATCATTCTGTGATCCTATGAAAATTCTATGTTTACAAAACTGAAATATCTAATAGCTTTATCTGAATGGCTGAGGATACCTAGTTTTGGTTGGGAGAGAGTGAATTTTCTTCATAGTAGCTAGCATAGGACTATGTTTGGATTTGTGCTGAAAACAGTGGTGATAAAGCAGGGATGTTTTAGCTCTTGCTGAGTGCTTACAGAGTGTCAAGGCCTTTTCTGCTTCTTGTACCACCCCACCAGCTGGCGATGCACAAGAAATCGGGAGTAGACATTGCTGGGACAGCTGACTCCCACTGACCAAAGGGATTTTCCAGGTCATACGGCATCATGTTCAGTAACAAAAACAGAAGAAAAAAAGGAGAAGAGGGGCAGGGAGGGAGTGGGGGGAGGGACATGACATGACATGACATGACATATAGCATTTAGAGTTATGGCATTTGCCTTCTCAAGTTATAATTTTCCTGGAGATGGATAAACATCTGCCTGGAAATAGTGAATGAATTCCTTATTTTGCTATGCTTGCACATAGCAAAGGCATATGTGGTTTTCATTTTACCTGTTAAACTGTCTTTATCTCACCCCACAAGTTTTTTCACTTTTACCCTTTCAGTTCTCTCCCCCATCCCACTGGCAGAAAATGAGTGAGTGAATGGTGGTGCTTAGTTGCTGGCTGGGCTTAAACCAGAACACCAGAATAGTTCTGAATCTGTGGGTTATATATGCTTACATTTTGGTATACAAATGGTAATAACAAGATATACTGGCGTAGTCAGAAATATTAATAGCTTTCAAAATAGCAGTAGGAAGGTTGGCTTTGGTTCTTTCAAACAGCAAAAATCTCATTTGATATTACCTAAAAAGAAGTAAAGTAAGTCTGTAAGAAAGCAAGAAATAATGAGCCAGATCACAAGTAATTAAACTGTATTATTAAACTGTATTATTACCCAGGCACACAGTTAGCCTTGAAAACAGTATATCAGGATATTTTTTAGTTTCAGTTTTTATAGTTAGATATAGATCCATATTTTAATATGTAAATGACAGTTTCATATAAACAATTATCTTATATACTGGATCTATACAAGAAAGGTGAAGTAAATGGCTTGCCAAAAAGACCTAGCTGCAGTTGCACTAGTTTTTAGTGTCTATGAAAGTAATTATTTAAAAAAAAGTGAAATACCTTGGGGCCTAATGTTACTCAGGAAGATAAGATTTGGTAGAAAGAGCATCATATAGAAAGTAACTTTCTTACTTTCATATTTTTTTCCTCTCTGCAAAACAAAACATTTCATCTGAGTAGCACATCTGTTACAAATATAATTTTACACCAACTTTGCCGCCTCAGGAACCAAATAGACTTGTCTTAATTGCTACAAGAGACATGATATTCACCTCAAACATATTTCAAGATAATTAGGGGAACTTAGAACTTGTTTCACTGTTTCATAGCATCATCATGGAAATATAAAAAATGTTTGGATTGGAAGGGATCTTAAAGATCACCTAGTTCCAAATGCCCCTGCCATGGTCAGGGACACCTTCCACCAGACCAGGTTGACCAGAGCTCCATCCAACCTGGCCTTGAATATTTCCAGGACCGAACATCCGCAACTCCTCTGGGCAACCTGTTCCAGTGACTCCCCACTGTCACAGTAAAGAATTTCTTCCTAACATCTAATCTAAACCTACCATCTTTCAGTTTGAATCAATTCCTCCTTGTCCTGTCACTACATGTTCTTGTAAAAAGTCCCTCTCCATTTTTCTTGTAGGCTACCTTCTGGTACTGGAAAGCCACAATTAAGTCACCTCAAAGCCTTCTCTTCTCCAGGCTGAACAAACCCAGCCTTTCCTCGTAGGAGAGGTGCTCTATCCCTCTAATCATCCTCATGGTCCTCCCCTGGATTCAGTCCAACAGGTCAACGTCCTTATGTTAGGCACCCCAGGGCTGGATGCAGCACTCCAGGTGGGGTCTCACCAGAGCAGAGTTGAGGGGCAGAATCACCTCCCTCAATCTGCTGGACACACCGGTTTTGATGTAGCCCAGGATTCAATTGGCTTTCTGGGCTGCAAGCACACACTGATGGCTCATGTTCAGCTTCTCAACCACCAGCATCCCCAAGTCCTTCTCAGCAGGATTGCTCTCGATCTGTTCATCCCCCAGCCTGTGTTGATACAGAGGTTGTCACAACCCCGGTGCAGCACCTTTCACTTGGCCTTGTTAGACCTCATGACGTTCCCATGGGCTTACTTCTCGAGTTTGTTCAGATCTCTCCAGATGACATCCTGTCCTTCAGGAGTGCCAACCACACCACTGTAAACAGAGAGAATAACAGTCTCAGTCTAGAATATTTTTTTGTCAGTACTAAATAGCAGTTTCCCTTCACAATCAAGAAAAAAAAAAAAGGCAAAAATGAAGCTTTATTAGATTTAATTAGTTGTGCACCATTGCTACTGTCATGTCATTATACAATTTTTTACAATTTATACTATGACATGTCAGTGGAAGCATTCTATCAGCTACATCAAATGCACTGCACAGAAAAATAAAAAAAAATATCATGATAAAATCATTTAAATGTTTAAAACATAGCATTCTAGAAAGCAAAAAGGGATGACTTATAGATAAATTCTTTCTTGAAGTTTCAAAAAAAGTGTGGATTTTTAAATCTTGAAGATTTTAATAAAAAGAGAATTTTTCATTGCAAAAATCTCTAACTTTCTGACAAAAAAATCGAACTGCTCCATTGAGAACCACTTTAGGGTTGAGTCTGCAATCAACAGAGTACATGTTGTTTTACACATAAGGTAACATGCATTATTTAACTGATGTAATATTACAACTTAACAGATGGGATGCATAAAACAGTGCCAACAACACTTCAGCAGTTTTACATTCACCTTTAGGAAAGTCATGAAGATTCAAGGATAATGTCGTTACCTTTTCCTTTTATGTCTTCAAATGTCCTGCTTTGATACTGATGTTTTACTGTGAGAATGATGTTATTCAGGACATTGCCTTCATTTGTTCAGTAATAGTTGGTAAATAATGCCTGCAGTATAAAAATATCGGTTATTGAGAGCAAAAATACACATTTTCATATAATAACCTAATTTATCTATCTAAGAAAATTATTTTCTTCTAAATTTCAAACCTAAATGTTGGTATAGACTTTAAAAGCAGAAGGAAGACTAAACTGTGAATCTTGAATAGATGTCTGTGCTTAGTCTAGTGCCCCTTGAAGAAGTTTCTGATATTTCTGAAGCAAAAAATGCCATGTTTTTCCTGGCAGGTATTGCTGCATTACAGATAGTCAAGGACATATGTGGGCAAGACAAAATGAAGTGAATTAACAGAAATGGACTAAAAGCTGAAAATAGCTATTTTTCTCAAAAGCTTTAGATAACTAGTAAGCTCCATGGATGATTTCCACACATGTTTATCGTATTAAAATATTTATCAAAATGGTTCATGCAAACATTTGAATTTTAGAAAAGCAGAACTCTGAAAAAAGGCTGCAAAAACCTTGGAGACTAGGATCTTGGTCATTGACTACTAGGAGAATGAAATATATAAAATAAAACCTGGGAGTGGAGATCAGACTTCTCTCTTCCAAAGTGTCACCAACAGACCAAATACATCTTCCTCCTGGGATCCGTGTTCCAGCCTCACTTGGCATATTGACAGAGTGGGATGAGTGTAGTGCTCCTATTCTTGGTTTATTGCTGACTGAGAAACTATGGCAGCATCACCAACTTCTTGCGTCCAAACTACACAACAGGCTGCTTGAATTACCACTGACATATTGCATGCAATCTTGCTATTAACAAAAGGAGCACACTGTATATTAAAGTCCTTGAACTCTAATCAAATAATTCTTTTAGTTCCCTTGCTACAACACTAGTATTGATACTTTAAATTACACAGTTAAAGTGATACAAACTAAAACTATCTAGCATCTACCCTTTCCTCTGGTGATCTCTTCTTCCTCTCCACTGTCCCACTGGGTGTTTTAGGTAAATGATCAGTCTAGAGGAAAAGGGTGTATAGCTAATCAACATCCTGATTCCACAAAACTATGTTATGAAAGATGGAACAATCTTTATTTCTCCCATGTAGAATGTTCTCTGCATTTAGATATCTTTGTTTCAGGAAACAACTCAGGTCTAGGCTTGAGCTAGGCATCTATAACCACTGTGGATTTGCAAAACAACTAAGATACCAAGACACCCAGAAGTCTAGTTTCAAACAAAGATGAGTAAATTTTCAACACACTTAGCAATTGTACAGTTTTTACTATCTCTTAAATCTTGTTTTACGCAAATTTGCTTCTGTTGGATCTACTCACAAATAGGCTCCTGTCCAAGGTGCAAGTGTCCGATTCTGTAGAAATGTGTTTACCTCCTCTTGCAATTGAATCGCAAGTTATAATCAAATGTAAAGATGGTCTCAGAATGATAAAGCTTTGTTTTTAATTGATATCAATTTGTAATGTATTAATTTCCCAGTAAAACTGCATGTTTTACTCTGATGCTTCTTTAACATGACAAAACAATGTTGTTTTAAAGTTTTATGTGATTTAGAAATGTTTTTTTTTTTAATTAAGAAATGACACAGAATTGTATACATATGATAAACTAGTTCTATTAAGCTGATCTGGCACACTTACTTTTTTAAAAAAAGGTAAGGAAATGTATATTTGAAATTACAGTATCGTTTACAAATGTTCATTAAAAAGCTTAGCTTTTTATAAATCAGCTTTTTGAGCAATTCACTTTGTTTTTTAAATATGAGCAAATTACTTCAATGTAAGAATTGTATGAGTGTAAGAATCAGTATTTCATTGGGCTGAACACCCTCTTGAAATACCATTTAGAAACTTCAGTTTAAGTAGAATCTAAATAATTACATCATTTATGTTGAGTTAACTGCTTTATGTATAAATTTACCCTTTTAATGCTTATCCATTAATGAGGATAAAATAGCAGAGTATTTTAAAAAGAAAAGGAGGGGAAAGAGATAGTATTTGTCCTTAATGGTAAAGAATGTGTGTATTTTAAAGTATAAACTGTACAGTACAGCATTAATTTTGATTAATGATTTTAGATAATCTTGAGCAAAATTATAAAGTAAAGTAGATGATTAAGACATTTATTTAAGGCATATTTTATGTCCTTTTCTTAATGAAAAAGAATATATAATTGACTTAGAATGGAAAGCAATACAAATCAATAGATATCATATATTTAATGAAAGTCCCAGTTCAATTTTCTGTTATAGTCCAAATTAAAGGCCTGAGGTCTCAGATCATTAGTGCTAACTAGAATGTGCCAGACTTTTCCCACTTCTGGCTAAAATTTACTTCTATTTGTAAAGGTCAGACTTCCAAGCACGATCTATATGATAGCAGAATTTGGCTAGTTTTTCACAATTTCACTGACTTTTATGTGAGAAATACGTCTGTATTTTATACATGCACTAAAGGAATGGAAGAATTGTTTCAGATGGACAAAATTAATAGAGTTTACAATATAAAGCTATAAACAACAAAGTTTGTGTCCCCTGTGCTATTACCAGTGCACTTCATTATCTAAAAATTTAATTCACATTCAAAGTGATCACTTCTCAGAATTTATTTTAATACCAGCTTCTTGCAGGGTTTTCTGTATTCTTATTGCTAACTTCCTTTTCACTTTGCGTATTTGATTCCTTCCAGATGGTGTTATATCTAAAAAATAGACATATCCTTCAGATATGAGAGATACAAAAGTTTTTTCATTTTATAGATGCAAGAACGATGCACAGGGAACTTAACTTAATGATGCACAGGGAAATTATCTAAAGACATGTGGAAATATTTGCCTAACACATGGAAAGAATTTCTCAGGTTTCATGAGCATCCTGTTATGAAGGTAAAATGGTTTCCAAAAATACAAAATAGTCTAGAAGAGATCACCAGTTGCCTTAAAATCTAAACTTCAGTCCATGCAAAATGTGAGCTTTAGGACTATATACCACATCATTCATGAAGCTCAGATATATACAGCTCTTTAACATACCCCAAACATATCTAGTCTGTAAGAACTTCCATTTTTCAAATGTGGCAAATGACTCAATGTTTGTTTCAGCAAACATGTCTATTTGCCACACGAGACCTATCTCAAGAGCAAGATCCCAGAATCAGACCTTCCTCTCCCAAAGCATGAGGGAAAGCCTGATCCAAGGGACAGTCAGTGAGCAATGGCCCTACACAAGCACAGCACCTTCCAAGACACCTTCCCTCAGAAGGGTGTCCCAAGGGAGTTAGTTTTTTTCTAAGTCTATTCACTTCTTGCCCACAAAATGCTCTCAGTTCTTTCTTTGTTGCCCAATGAAACTACATTTTATTTATTTGTTTGTGATTTTTTGTTTGTCTGCTAAATGATTTAGTTTCAGCAGAATTGTCTGTCAATAATTGCCAAACACCTCAGGTGGCACTGTGAGGGTGATCAGGGGCTGCGGCGAGGGTGAGAGGTGCAGGTCTGGCTGCAGCACACGGTCCCCTTATTCACCCAAACTGGTAGAAATCACAACCCTTGTAATCTTGACCAAGTACCTTCATAGCACCAACCCACAGGACACTGGGCCAGGCTCTACACTTTGCTGCTGCACAGTTCTACTACTCAAGCAGCCTAATTAAAATCTGATTCCTTATGAGGGCTTTGTAATACTTTGCAGACTGCCTTCTGCACTGTGCTCTCTGTGGACTCCTGGCATTTGTACTACTGCACAACCAAACCCATAAGAAATAGGAAAGTCTAATTCTGAGGTTCTCAAATGTCTTTGTAAGCAATAGCATGGGATTAATTTCTCAATCATGCTGGTTGAAAACTAGTTAGTTCCCTTTCCTAATGGCTGCACAAGCACGCACTTGCTCTTAGTAGGAACATTTTAGGAATTCAGTTCTGCAAGGTAAACTAGCAGCACTTGAAAAAGCTTTTTGCCTCAGAGATGCCCAAGACTTGGGATTGTTCAGGCAGAGTAGCTGGACAGGACATCAGGGGCAGCAGAAGCGGGGTACGCCTCTCCAGGGTGGGTGGCCATGAGGCAGCTGGGCTGCCACCTCAGTCACGGACGTGGTTCCACAGCAGGAGGCAGACAGTCAGGGCACACAGATGGCAGCAGAGGGGTCACTGAGCATTGGGAAAGACAGGAAAAAGCCATGTCTGAGATCAGTGCATGAAATCAACCTGCCCAAGGACAGGGCTAGGGAAAGAGAGGCCAGAGATGTGGTGGAGCCAGGGACTGGAGGCCCTGGCTGGGTTAAAGTGGCATACTGGGCCATGGAGCAGACCCTGAGGGAGGCTGGCCCATGCCAGGAAGAGCCAATACTGCACTGAGGGCCCCAAGAAAGGGAAAGGTCTCACATATACGTCTCTGATGGAGAACTGAAGATACCAGATCAAAGCATTGTGGAGCCCATTTGCTCAGCTGACAGGATGCCTCTCCTGGTATATGTCTTTTTACATAGGTAATATTGTCAGCCAAACAATCCAGCTTCTTTTCTTTTTTGTCACTCAAAGATCACTTGCTGAAATAGGTACTTACTTGCAAAAAAACCCCTTAATTACTTTGAAAGAAATTTTTAGTAAAGGTACGTTAATATATTTCACTCAAAATAGATTCTTAACTTATACATTAGTTCTCAATGCAGTTTAACCAGGTGTAGTTGTGCATCCCCCCACCTCCTCATGCCTCCTCTGCAATCCCAGGAGCTCCTGATAAGACTTGACCAAACCAGTTGAGAGGTACAGTGTCCCTTGATCATACCAGGAGCTCTTGCAGGTAAATGTGGGAGCAATTCTGACTGTAACATGAATATCAACTGCCTGACCAAAGTGGGAAACAAAGGATAAGTAGTTATCCTTGTTAGCCTTGGAAAATCATTTTCCTGAATCATTGCCAGAGTGAAACAGTACCATTGTTACAAGACCTTCTGAACAAAATGAATCTTAGTCAAGTGAAATGGCACCATTGTTACTGGACTTTTGAATAATTTCAGTAATTATCAACTGGGTTACAGCCAGGATGAAAACTGACTGATGACTGAAGGCAGTCATCTTGCAACCCTATAAACAGTGGCCCTAGATGAGGTCCTCTGCACTCTCCTGAACTGCCGTGGGCTGTGCCAACACAACCCTCCGAATGGGACACTTCTCGGAGCTCACTGACAAATTTGCGATACTTGAAAGATCATTGCTGTCAATGAGGCCTGGGCTGATACCCACACACACACACTAGTCAAGCTGCAAGCCATGCCTGCTGTGAAACACTAAGAGATTTAGTGGGAATATATCAATGAACCCAAAGGGAATTTTTGATGAGTCCCTTTATATGGATATAGATTTATATATCTTTTTGCCTGTGTACCTGTATATGAATTGTTTATGGTGTGAATGTTGTTATCGCGAATCTGTAATTAAGTCACAGTAACAAGTGTTAGAAAATCCTGTTTGAATCAGTTTGATATTGATGGAAACTCAGTGTATCCTACAACAGTGTGGAAAGGGAAGGGTTAAACTCTGCTTCTCTATCACAGCACACATATGTTTTGAAAACAAATGTAGAGCTTGCATTACAGATTGCTTCTAAGAAATAGACAAAAACTATCACTGAGAGAGCTGTCCAAAGGGCTGGGTCCAGCTCTGTTGACTCTGAATATATATGTTGCAGAGTTACGTGATTCAAAGCTTTCACTTAGCCTCCTAAAGCAAGCAGAATTTACATTTGCTACTGAACTTAAACTGCTATCCTTATGTTTTCCCCCTACTGCAAACACCAAGAAAAGAATAGGAGTTTTCAAAGCAGGATTTGAGGAAGCAAGACAAGTTTCCTGTTAACTAGTCAGGTAGGTCTTTAAATATCATTTTAATTAGGGAATGTTTTAAATTAAAAAAACTGATTTCATTGAAACTCAGAACATTATCATGTCTTCACATTCCTATTTAAAATGATAAGTGGCTAATTGTATTTCTTTTTGACAAGCAAAGCTTTTAAACATATGTGGTAGAAGAAATTTATAATGAGTCTGAAAAATTACTTACTCCAATTGGAAACATATTATTGGTAGTTATTCAAATGCAATTTTTCTTAATCACTATATTTATACTGTAACTTCCACCATTAAAACAGTGATCCATATTTACAAACATTCTTTTATGTGTTTGGCATACACACAATTTTTGTCGTCATTTGCTTCTGTTTGTTAAGCTATGCAATACTTCCCTCTTTGTTATGGCCGGAATCACACAGTTGACTCAATCTTTAATCTAAGCCATCCTACCCACCTGCAGATGACATATAGATGATGAAGCTTCTCCTTATATTAAAGTTTAAATTTTGACCCTGGTTTAATAGCTCAACAAAAAAACCAAGCCAAAAAGCCTTGTGCGCCAGAGTAGGAGATATGATTCTATCTATAAACAAATAATGCTTTTCTTAAATTCCTCATCTTTATCTTACTAGCTTCATATGTGTATGTTGATAAACTACCTAAGACTGTCTGATGAGCAGTCTGGTCCCTATCGTGTTACTTCAACATGTAAAAGTACTGCCTTACCAGTAACCAGGAAAAGTGTATATGAGACAATATAAAAGTTACAAAAATGAAGACATTATTACATACAAAATCTGTAATAAAATTGAGTGTCACATGTAAAATATTTTTATTGTCGTATCTGAAGTACTGTGTCACATCTGGAATTCTCTGTCCAGCTCTAGACTCCCGAGTATAAGAGAGATGGAGTTACTGGAGAGAGTCCAGCAAAAGTCTGCTAACATAAGCAAAGGACTGGAGCATCTCTCATAACCAGAGATAAATATTATATCATAATGCTCTCAGGCTTTGACAACTCCATAGATAAGTGTCTCTTATTGCCTTTCATTCTGAACACTGATTAAAAAAACCTAATTATAATTGCCATTAGGTTAAAAATCTAACATTAAATTATTGCCACAAGAGAGAAATTATTAAAAATAATATGCAACCTTCCATATACTTTTAAGACAATATGGAGGATAGCAAGATGGTAGCAATGTATTTTGTCCCTAAACTATTTAGAAAATCTTGCATGAACGTGCATTTCATGCATCACACAGTATTTATATTAGCAAAATATGCTATTATACATGTTCTTTTTGATTTTCTTAATGTTTCAGAGTCAAGCAATTGGAAGGCTGAAATATGGATCATGTTAAGTAATAGTAATCAGAGCTGCAGAAATAATTGTATATTTTACTAACTAAAAGTGCATCATTTTTATTGTATATTTGAGATTTAGAATTTTTTTAATTCCTATTCTCTGATAACTGTTTTTCATGTGCGGTATAAGAGTGTACTGATAACTGCTCACGAAAATGTTCCTTGTCATGTTATAGTCTTTCTCCCTGTGGCTAATTGTGTAGGTATATCAGTGTGAAAAAGCTTATGAAAACAGATGACTCTTTAACTGTATCAATATCCTCCAACTGCTTTTAAAGAGGACAATTAACCTGCATATATTTAAGAAAAATAGTAACATGCAGAAACAAAGACAGTTAACATTCTTCATCAAAGGAATGAAAAACCTCATAAGTCTTGAAGAGTCTGCATTTCATTTAATTTTTAATTTTTTTTAGCAAAATTCAGACTTAGAGGGGCTGTGACTGCTTTTTTAAATACACCATTGGATAACCACTTAAGAAGAAAAAGAGCTATAGAAGACAAAGCATATTATTGACATGAAAATAAATGTATAAGCACTAACTAAGAATAAATTTATGCTAGAAATAAGGGGAAAAAAATCTGTAGTCATCAAGGAAGTGATTCTCTGGAACATTCCAAGAGCAAGAGATGGTGAGCCAGCAGAATACTCCTTATCCTCAGTCTTCAGTTTTCATATGCTTAAAACATTGTGAACTGTGGTCTCGCAGCCCTCCCAAACAGCTGCGGCTTCTTGCTACATTAGCTAAATGTCACTTTAAAGAGTACAGAGGAATACAAAGGGAAAAGAATTCATGCTGTATAAAAGGAAAATATATTTTTAGAATAGCACTAAAGCTGAAAACTTCATTTTTATGGATTTCCAACTACAATTTTTCAAGCTTTTAAATTATTTTTCCAGTTTGTCAAAGGTAATGCTGTCCTTGAGGATTTGCCCTGCAGTTTTATAGTTGCCGGCTTTTCTTATTTACAACTGCATTAAGCAGGTCACCTGATAGTAGCATAAATGGGTATGAAGCAGTGGTGATATTTAGTCATTCCTAATAAGAATTCCAGCTAGGAGATATGTGTTCCATGGGGCCAGGAGATAAATTATGTTATGGAACAGAGCATGGAAACCCCAAGCTATCAACTAAATTCTCGCCATTTCAGTGGAAAGAATTGTGGATTATCAACTAGATTAATTATTCTGAAATGCTAATTTTGAAATATCTGGTAGACTATTAGGTGTTGTCAGTGTTACAGATGTATTTACTGGGACAAGGAATATGTTTGTGGGAAAGAGAGAAGTTTATCCTCCACACTTAGCACCGGCTTTTGACAGGACTGCATATGCATATGTATCAGTAGCTGACACACCTGTCTCCTCTTTATAAACAAGCATTACTTTTGTTGTAATCACCACTATTTATCTTTGGTTGTTTGGTTGCATATTTCTACATAAGGGGACACATGGGTTCCAACAGTGCACTGAGAAAAAAAAACCTGAGCTAAGGAGGTTACATTGTACAGGCACTGCAACATCTCAGTCACTCCCTCCATCTAGGAAGGCACCCCCAAGGGTCAGGAATGGAGTTATGGAGCCACTTGATGCAAAGCTGCAACATCTCTCAACTCTTCACCTAATTCAGGAAGGACAAAGGCTGCATGAAACACCTTTTTGTTCCACCCACATACATTTCTCTCAAGAAATCTCAAGAGCATGTTAGCATCACTAGTTTGTTCTAATGAACAATATCTGCAAATTTCCTTCCCTGGGGTCCTTGTCTTAAAGAATACAGTTTCCTCACCAACCACCATCTACTTGTATTTTTAGATCTAGAAATGTGCAATAAGCACTGTAGTTGCAATTCTTAACTTAATTGGCGCTCTTTCAAGTGCAATTATATCTAAAGATTGGCCTTTAATCTTGCTCCACTGCTACTTAAAAGGCCTGATTTTTTTTTAAATACACTGACCATATTCACTCATTTTAAATATCACTCTGACAGCTCAATACAACAAAAATCACTGGGTTTGAGAGGCTCATTCAGTAAATGGTTTTAACATTTAGAGTAATAAAAAGTAGATTTTCTTCCCTGTAAAAACTTAAATTGTTTGGTTCTTTTTTCCTAATTAGCATGAAGTCAAGGAAAATAAAGAACTGAAAATATACTTTGTCCTTTATCTAACCCACTTTTGAAAATAGATATTTTCTTTATGTTCAACTAACTTTAATTTATTCAAGCAAGATTACTTATTTTGGAGAACACAGTTCGTAAGAAGATTGCTCCCACTTTTTCCAATTGAGAGCAAAAAAGGTAAAATGTGGCAACTATTCATGGTCTGGCAGTTGCTGACAATTTCTGTACCTTGACCAGATTATGCATAAATACACTACCTCTATGTTTCTTGAATCATATTTGCATCAGACATTGTTCTCTTTAAAAGGCAGACGAAGGAATCTTGCAGCCCTGAGTTTCAAGACTTTTATTTTCTAGCCTTTGCAGTTCCATTTCATACACAATATTTACTATGAAATTTTAAAACTCTTCTTGTAATCTTATTTAATTCTCTTTCTGTGTTGCATAAAGGAATTTATCTCAAGGCACTCTGATCTGTTTAAAAGAATCTACTGTTTCAGAGACTTTGACAGGAAAGTGGGAAAACTTCAGAAATAGAATCATGAACCCTATCTGTTCATCTACTTAAGAGCTGGCAATATTTTTCTGTGATTAAGCTTGTTCTCAGGAAATTTGTATCTTGAAAATCCATAGTCTTTCTTGAAAGCATTGATCACACTGGATTCTATAATTTAATCACATTTAGCCTTGTAGCAGATATATAGAAACTTTCCTCATAATTATTCCAAATGTAATGTCATATAATCCTATTAGGACATTGTCCTTGTTCCAGCCAGGAGAGGGTTAATTTTTGCTGTAGCCAGGTGGGGGTGTGGATAGGACCCAAAGGTTATTCTATACCACCTCATATCATTACCAGGGCGGAAGGGAGTCTCTTCCTGCAAGAAGGGGTTCCTTCTCTGTTGGCGTAGCATGGTGGAGGGAGAGGTCGTGTGTTGTTTCCATGTGAATCATTCACCTCTTTCTTGTATCTTCTGTCATTAGTATTGTTGCTGTTCGTTTTCTTATCTCACTGCTGTTTTCAGTAAATTGTTCTTTTCTCAACTCATGATCTTTACCTTTTGTGCCTCCAATTCTCCTCTCCAGCCACTGAGGGGTGAGGAGGAGAGTGATCAAGTGACTCATGGTTGGAGTAGGAGCACTGAGTTGGAGAATACCATTCCTACACTACAACAGACATCCTTATGATCCAAGAATGAAAGAGTCAAGAGGACAGGCTGGCTGACTAACAAATATCTCAATATCTCCAGTTAAGTTTGATATAGCTGTTCTTGAATAGTTTCCCAGAAAGTATCAAAAAGGCCTTGTTTTAGAAAGTCAACCAGTCTAACACAATTCCAATCTTCTTAATTGTTTTTCATTCTTTAATTTTCTTGTTGACATGCCAGCAAGAACAGACCTCACATCCCACATGACATGATTCAAGTAGTCTGACATAAGGTCTTCAAGGATTTAGATTGTCTTAGACTTCATAAACTCAGAAAGAACAGTTCACATTGTCAATAGTCAACTGTTTCAGAGAAAATACAAAACATTTTATTTATATGTAGTAGAAAAAATGAGATGCAAAGTGTAATATTTTTAGTTTCTTTTAAATCAAACAAACTGAACATATTAACTGAATACCTCAACTGTGATAAAAAAATGGTTAAATTATTATAGTGTGAAAAAGCATGGCAAGAATCAAAATAACTAGACAATGTTGTCAGCCTGGGGCATTTTTTTTGAGTTTCCTAATATCTGACACATTTCATAAATGCTCCAGTTCTGGAATCATGCAGTTATAAGAGCCTGTAGTTTTAAACTTCCTTATTTACTGCAAAATTAAGCTCTGAAGTTCTTATCATCATGCAAGCAAGTTTGAAAAACAGGACCGTGAAGGATAAAAAATATGAATTTCTTTGAAAACAGGGGAAATAAAAAGATCTAAACTTTTCTATCTTTTTGAGTGCCGTGAAAAGTAACATATTGTCAAGGACATAGGGATTTGCCTTACTATGGTAAGCACCAATTCAGTGATGTCAAGGAAACCGCCAGGAGCCATCTGGCAGTCACTCTTGCACCACCTGAGCCGGGATTGAGATTTCTTCACAGCTACACCCCTCACACTCATAGAGTCGGACCAGATTTGCTTTTTGGCTTGACCCCAGGTTTCCCATAGTAGAGTCTCAGACATCCAGATCCTTAAAATAATTTAATCTTGATGCAATAACCAAATAAAATATCAGCTTGAGTTGGTGCCTCTGAGGAGGGACGAAGAACAAAGGAACCCTTGGGTTTTTTACCCTTACAGTCTAAGGGGGCAAAAGTCTGGAGTCATTGTCCCCTACCGTGTCTCTCAGTGTTCAGTCCTCTGGCCAGTGTCACAGGTCCCATGCCCTTTTTTATGCAAAGGATTGGCAGTCCATAGCCTCTTGTCTCAGGCTTGGGCTCCTGCCTCCCAGAGCTCAACCTGGAGCTCACATTGCATCTGCACACCAAGCTACCTGCACTGGGTGTATTCTTTAACAATGTGAATACTACTAAACTTCCTGCCAAGTATCTCTTAAAGGCAGATAGGCTTGAAGTTATGTTGAGCTTTTAGGAAAAGAGTCTGTCCAAAATATGTGGATCTTCAAACTATTTTCCACCTCACTGCAGAGATTCCTAGTCCCATACTGAGCTTCCCTCTTTTTGTCTATTCGGTGGCTAAGTTCAGCAGACATAGGCAAAACTCAGAAGTTGAGGCTCTGTACAGTTTTTCGCTAATTCTTCTCTATTTCATGAAACTCCTGGATGTAACTGCAGGTAATGAGCTACTCTAGAATACTGAGGAGATGCAAAAGTTTACTGTACTGAAATTAGGAGAAAAAAAATAATGGTTTACTGCGGTAGGATCAAAAGTGTTTTCTCCTTGCTTTGCAACTATTAAGTAAGAAAAAGGATGCTTCACATAACATGTGATCACTCCAAAGAATAAATTTTACTGGACAGTGATGATGTTGATGATGATAAAATGTCCTCAAGAAGAAATTTTGTTTCCTATTATTTAGATAGTACTGCAGTTTGTCGTAGAATAGTACATTCACTACTAATTAAAATATGTGATCAGCTTGGAAACTGAGCACTTTTAATCTAATGGTGTATTTGAGAACAAGAGAAGGCATTACTGAATATTTTTATTGTCAAAATATTCAACCTGTCATATTTAAAAACATTCAGGCTCTGGAGAACGTTTTACATATGCAGTAACTGCTGTCATTGCTTCTGTTACTATTCAATTGTGTCTTATCAAAAATCTTACATAATATTTATTTAAAATGCCAGTCCAAAGGTTACTCATAAAGAAATACAAGAGGATTTGCATAATAATTACTCATCAATTCGACAGAAGAAATAATGAGTCTTTTAAAAAACTGAAAATTTTAATAAGGTTATAAATCCAAGTTTGCTAACACTATACTTAATGTGTTTTCTTCCAAGGCTGCTCAAAAATTCTTTTAGAAGTCACAGTCCAGTGTACTCTCAAAAAATAAACCACCTGATTTCCAATCTTGGGAGATTCTTTTACTTAATTAATAACGATAATAATCCATGTTTCTGTATTATTTCCCTTTCTGATTAATCACATGTTTCACAGGAATTATTAAATTAAATCTACTAATACCCTGAGAGAAGAGTAAATACCATTATTTCAGCAACAACATACAGAAGAGAAGTTAGGTATGGAAAGGTTAAATAACTTGACTAGCACAGTGTGTATAAGAACAAATATTAAGAAATTCAGAGTAATTTCCACCTCTAGAATTATGGTTCATACTTCTCAATGCTGTTTTTAATTTGCTTTTGCTTCCCTGGATTATTGACTTCAGTTGTTTTTCCAATAGTTCTTTTTTAATTGTTCGTCTCCACAATCATGAAGTCTAGAGATTTTTTTTCTTTAAAAAAGACAGAAAAAAAAATAGATACAATTCTTACATAAAAACTCAACCCCAGAGGCCTAGACTTCAAGCAGAGCAATTTGAGATTGAAACAAAAAAGCAAACAAACAAACAAACCCCAAAATAATCTGGTGCAGCAAAATTAAAGACAAATCATTTTCTTAAATTTTTTTCTTGATTACCTTCTAAAGGTGAGTTTTTCCTTCCATACTCAGGTGCTTATAGAAGCAACTTGACTTTTGCCAACTAATTATATGAACAGTAGTTTTATTGAGTTAAGTGGAATTTAATGAAGGCTCAGAACAGTTGAGCATCCAGGTTATTTTTTATGTGTGCAATTAAATGGCTCTGGACTGAACTTTAGGTTCCAGTTTTAAGAAATCTTAACCTTTGTCTCCTGACTTTTGGCTCAATAGAACATTTTTCTTCTTCATATTTTTATTTATATTGCACTTGTCACCATAGCAGATTAAGGCAAAATGAATTCCACAACAATTCTCGAAAAGCTGTGATTTCTATTTTAAGATTAAGAGCAGTTGGTTCATTATAATAAAATATTTCCATGTTAACTGCATAGTCCAGGAATTGATGAAATTATTTTTACAACAAAATTAACACTTTTGACAATTTCAGTGCAGAAGCCATAAGTAAAGAAGAGGATAAATAAAAAATGTTCTTCCTGAAGCTGTAGATGCTTTGTGAGACTTTTGTTTAAATACTCTTCAATGGATTTTTTTTCAGAATTTTCTTTAATTAAATTCAATTTTCTCTTCTACAATGTAAATAAAACACAGATAAATTCAGCAGGTTCATGATAACCCCTTTGGCAGAATTGCTCAGCTTAATGGTGTTCTTTAGCCTCAGTATTCCCTTCAGCCCTTCTATTGTAAGTTTATGTGATATGAGGAGCAGATAGCTTAATATCTTTTACCTCCAGCAGAAGTTTGAATGGAAACTACACATTAACATAATTGTCTTCATATAGCAAAAATAAATTGTCCTTTTACCGTAATACTCCTATTTTATACTTGAGAGAAAAGCCAAAAAGGATAAGGAATGATTGCTTCAATAATCATAGAGATCAAATGTGAACTTTAACATGTAAGTAAGAATGTATCTAAAGGACTGTGCTCGTTGATTTAGTCCCGGGCCTGGCGTTGTCATGTCTGAACCAGACATTATTTTTATCTTTATGAATTGTATACTCCATTTGTGTACTATGCAGAGCTAAACCTTATTTTTCTCTGTTTCCTAAACAATGGATACAGAGCCATTATCACAACAGAACCCTTCTACAAAAGGGTTTTCCAATTCAGCCACTCTACAAGCAATTTGACCTGCACTTCCAAATAATGAGGTATTTTATAATCCACTGGGGTCATTTTCCCTTTAAAATAAAATTATTTCAAATCAATATTATCCAGACGAAAGCAGCAGCATTTGGTGGTAAAAAATAAAAATAACCTCTATATCATAATGTTAATCTTTTGAAATCCATATTTTTAACTTGATTTTGCTTGGAAAAACATGTTGCACGTAACAGCAGTACAAATCAGAGTTCAACTTCCATAATCAGTATTTCAAGAGATTTTTTTACTTAGGGATTTCATCATTATCTTCTAGGGTTTGGGGGTGAATTCTCTTAGCATTTCAGGAACATTCTGCAGCTGGGTGATATTCTGAAGCTATTTATTTGCTTTTTTGGATGTATTTCTCAGTGAGGTTGGAGCTTTTTATTACTTCCTTTCTTTTTTTTTCCCCCCTTTGGTAGGGACTATGTGTTAGTGATCAGAGCATGGTGATAAATAACGTTGTGGTCACAGGTTTGATCCCTGTATGAGCCATTCACTTAAGAGCTGGAGTTGATGAACCTTGTGGGTCCCTTCCAGCTCAGAATGTAAGATTGTGATTCTTTCAAATATAATAGAAAAAAAAGAGACTGTCAACAGGCAACCTTTGAGATAAATAGGGAAAAAACACACTTGACTGAGTGACATATGCAGCATCCTGTTCTGATCTTTTGGTCATGCATATCCTCCTCTGTATCATCCCATGCTCTGTTCTCACATTTTCCTCGCATTTGCAGAAGTGTATACTTCCTCCAAATTTGTTGATTTACCAAAAGGAATACTGAATTATCATTATGACTCTATTATTCTAATTTCTCTGCATAGGCCTCAAATAGGCCTTTGTGTAATACCGTAATATGCCAAACAACTTGCAAACCATCTTCTACTTAGGCACGCTTATATAAGCCCAAAATGTCTTTCCAAGATATGCAGAGATCCATCCTGCATAATGACCTCAGACAACAGGGTTAAGAAGTTTAACCTCTATGAGTTATACTATAAGAAAAATTTTAAACCTGCAAAATTTAAGTGCCTTTAAATCTCCCAAAACCATGTTCTTACTATCCATACTGATAAGAATTCAAATAATGATTTAGCTTGTAGCCATATATACATATATTTGTTTTCCTCATTTATGTTAAAGGTTCTGCAGTAAAAATTAATGTGTGGAAGGGTAATACATGCAACAGCATCAATAACAATAATTCTGATATTCTGCTAAAGGCCAAACCACTGTCAAAATGGGATTTCATATTATGCTTTCGTCTTCTTTCAGATAAAAAAATATCCATTTAATTTCTGTAGCACATTTATTATCATTTCTTACAGCTCTGCTGCAAGTGCTACTGATGCTGTTTAAGCATTATCTGTTACAAGAGTAACCTCGTCAGCTAAAATGGGATATATGTGCATATGCTGATAAACTATTTTATTGTAATTTAGCTATGATTAATTTCATCCAGCTTAAAAGGAAAAGGTAGAATGTAGAACAATCTTACAGTGTATCAAGAGCTTGAACTAGATTTGTCAAAAGCTTCTATATTTTTAAGTGCTTTTACTTAAAAAAAAAAGCTTTATATATAGCCCTATTTTCCCTAGGGAGGCTAATATTTACTAATAACTATCAATGTTTTATCATGGAGTTCTGCACAGATGATTCAATCAAATAAACAACATTGTACAAATATACAGGGAAGACTCATTAAAAAGTATTATCATAAGTATTAAAAACTCATATAACTTCAAATCTGAAAAAGCCTAGACACAGACAAAGTTGGAGAAAAGACAGCTTAGTTAAGCAAAATATCTGAGATATAATGAATACAATTGCGATGTAATTAATGATTTTCTATTGCATTTGTTTTCTTCTTTGCATAATGTATTATTTCTTTTGTTGATTCTGATCAAGACTGATGGGAAAAAATTGGTAATGGTAATTGCAGATGGGCCATGAGAATAGCAGATATTGTGAAAAGAGGGAGGACAGAACAAAGTCTGTCAGCTGTAACCAGTCTTTTGGTGTATTTGAATCCATTTCTAGTTTATGTTCACAGTAAATTTTTCTACTTCTGTTATCATTTCTCCTCAGTGTTGCTAGAAAAACTCAAATTCCTTGATACTCTGCTTTTTTAATGTGGGTAGATAAAGACAAAATCTGCTCCTAATTTACCAGCTTTTACATTTCCCACAGTCTTTGTACACAGAAAAATAAAGTTACCTGCCAAAATGTATAGATAGCAAGGAAATGTTTTTCATGACTACATACTACCATTATGGAAGAAATTTGATATATTGAAGACTTCATATAAACCACAAAGAGGGGTTTTGACATGGTTTTTGTAGAAAACAAAATTATTTCTTATTTTCACCTACTGCTGACATTAAGAGAAACAGCCCTTATCCTTTTCAGTGTAATCAATATAAAAATATTGCTAAATCTCTTTTTCTATGACCTACAGCAGATGCTCCTCACTCTGAAAACTTAATTAAGCTTCTCTCTAGTACCAGAAAGCCAAAAGGCAGTGATGTATATATATGACTTATAGGTGTGCAACATTTTACTTCTTTTAAAATATTCTTAGTTTCACAGTGATAACTCTAGGAGCCAATTCCACTACAGAAAACAAAATATGCCAGGCAAAGACCGCATTTCATTAACTATAGAAATTAACTATAGAAATTAAGATAGGTTAATTACAATGTCTGCTTTCACATGTTGACTTTTATGTTGTGGACATCCATGATTCAAGAGACCGAATTATGTAAGAATAGTATCACAAGAGTGTTAGATTAACACTCTTCATTAAAGATTTTTCTCAATTCTTCCTCAATAGCCTAGCAGCATTTCTCTGTCATGCAGAGAAAAAGGTTTGCTTAGTTGAAAATTAATCCACAAGCAAGAAAACTGTGGCTGTCCTGTCATCTTCTACCATGGCATTTTCAGAATATCTATCATGTTCACAAAAACCTTGTATTTACTGACAAGAGTGATCTTCTCCAAGACATGGCAGATGTCCTGCACATCTCTATAACATCTGTCAACACCCTATGTCAATATGGACAATATAATTTGCATATTAATATTTTACGTCATGGTCATATCATTACCTCCCTGCAATACTACAAAGGTAAGACCAACTTTCAGATTTTCAATCCAAATATATACTCAAACCAATAGCCATTTAAAATTAACTTATAAATCTGCCATTGGCAAAATGTGAATATGAAGATGAATTCATAGTGTGACAGTATCATCACAAATTCCCTAAATATTTCCATATACTTGAGTACCAAAATTATTCTGTTTTTAAGACATATAGATGACATTTTCATGATCTGAACTTAAAATATGGAATTTCTCAATCCACCAGAAATTCTGTAATTATAATTCCCCTATGAAACTGTCTCTGAAATGCTCTTAAAATAATGTGACCTTTCAAACTATCCCGAGCCATATCAAAATGGGAACATAAAAACTTATATATATAGAGCAAAATATTAGAATAACAGATGAAAAGCAAGATGAATTATGTCAGAAAAAAAGAGCACTGCACACAGAAGACATACAGCAGAATTGACTCTAAAGTAGCCTTTGTGACTGTGAAATCTTATTTTGAATCACCTTGAAAAGTTCTTTCAAAATGTCAACTGGAAACTTAGCAGTAAGAAAGCAATTTAGAAAGAATCTTAGGAATTATCAATAAATTAATACAGAACAAGCCAGAAGATATTACCACACTTTACGGCAGTATAGGAGAGTTTGAAAATGTCTAGGCAAGCAGGGCAGATATTATGAGAATGGACATTAAAAAATATTTTTGATTTAACTCACACAGACCCCTCATTGATTGCTTGGAGTTTGTGGGAGCTTATTGTTTCATCTTCTTTTTCCATAGTCAGTCACAGCTACTGTCAGAGGTGGAATATGAGTTCATAGGAAGTTTTGATCTATTCTCATGTTTTACGTTCCTTCTTCATTGTTAATCAGTATTTCAAATTTGAGGGTAAAACTCCATATTGATGTGATGACAAAATGTCTATTGTTTGTTTATATAGAAGATAAGAATAAAAGAATTCTCATGACATGCAAGTTTGAAATTCTATCCTTTAAAAATAATTAAAAATTAGTTCAGAAAGTTTTATCAAATATATATAAAAATATATATATTTGTTTCAGAATCTTACATTCCATTCGCACACACCCTTAAACCTTATTGCAAAAGGAAGATTACAAAAAATATGAAAGATAACTCAAGTCTTTCTTATAAAAATACTTTTTTTATACAGTCCTTTCTTATTTTCCTAAGAAATAGGATCAGTAGTATCTAGTATTCTTTTAAGTAAACATATCTGTGTAGCTATAAAAACACTAAAATGTACTCAGTTTTTCTGATGGTTTAGTTTCTGAACATATGCACTAGTTAAGTACGACACACATTTACTAATCTAAAACTTCTCAGTTGAACCCACCAAGATAGATTGTTCACAGTTGCCATCATAATACACCAAGAACAACAACAAAATCCACAACTGAAAACTTTTCAGTTTTGCTTAGTTGATTTGTTAGATATTCCTTGATAAGAACTTATCATGAATATTTTACAAAGTATTTCAGGAGATGGTTTTCAATTTGAGTACGGCAATTTTCAGTTTATATAGTTTCTATCACTCAGTAAGGTTTGTTCTGCCTTTGACATGTTGGAAGGAACTAGAATTTCTTCTGTAGTAATAGGCTGTCATATATAATAGCTGATATTTGGTTTTGGTGTGTTAAAAATTCATGTCACAGTACGAAATGGCCCTTTGTACACAGATAAGACTTACTGGTCCTGCTCAACCTCACCTTGGGCCTCCCTCCTCATCCTCTGCTCCCTGCCAATGTGCCAAGTACCCCATTTCAGCTCAGCCTGGGGGACGGCTGCCTCTGGTCCCGCTTCCTCAGTGGACCTCAGTTCTACATTGCAGGTACTTGTACTGGATGCTCCTATCAGAAGCCTTGTCTCCAGCCCTGTCCTTGGCCCCACCCTCTTTTGCTCCTGGCTGGGCTCCCTGGATGTCACCTGGACCTAGTCCCCCACGTGCTGTATCAGAGTCTGGTTCAGCCTGGACTTCCAACTCATTTTTCTAAGAGAATGGCCAACCCTCACTGCTCCTGGCACTGCCACAAGACTGCCAAAGAACTTGAATGCATATGTTGCCAGAATTCATTTTCTACATGTTGACACCAGGTATTGAAGAAGGAATTAAACCAGTCTAAGAAATATTTGTATTTATATTTTCAGTTTTGTTCTAGTTCAGCTTATAAAACTAATCTTGGATTTATGAACTTCTGTCTTGATCTTACTTGGAAAAAATAAATCCCTGTCAAATAGAGGGCCACCAGATTAGCAGCAGATTTATGTTCATCTCCATGTGTTTATTTTCTCTACAGATTATGCACTAATCATATGTACTTAATAGTGCATGATATGCATGCACTAAAGATATACAATCTTATATTCAAATATTAAACTATCTGAAATCCTTGAGGAAAATGTTAAGCATGTAAATAAATATTTAGAGTGTTTCTTTGTCAAGCATGATACACCTAGAAAACCATATTCCAGAAAATCCTAATGCCAGCATTTTCCCTGTTTTATCTAGAAAATTCCTTCTAAATTCCTACTGCATTTTTTATTCCCTCCTGAAGTAATTTTTCCCAAGATTCTTTTAAGTCTGCTTTAAGTTTAGCAAGCTTTACAAATTCCTCACCTTCTCTGCAGTTGATACCCTTATAATTGTACACTTTACAATAAGCAATATAAAATTTATTTTTTTGCAGATGGTGAATGCAGTCAGACTTTTACAAAGATAAGTTGAGAGTAGGGAGATTGAAAAATAGCTATTCTGCCATGTTGTTTAGGGAGCTCACTCCAAAACACAGTATATCTGCCTATTTTCCAAGTCAAATGTAAGCAAAGCAGCTTTTACAGTGTCTTTCATATCAGTCAGTTTGTAGCCTCTCTTGCTAGGCAGGTAAGCCAGTTTCCTCAGCCTTTACCTGGTCTAATCCAAAGTAACACCAGAATATTTTAATTTATCATCTTCATTACACATATACCGATTTTAGTCCATTGTTCATTTTACTAGTTATTTTTGTGGATATAGCACACTTATCTCCATTAATATGCCCAGAAAAATGTCCTGTGCTTACAAAACATAAATTGGGCAAATTTTTCTCCATCCTTCAGATAATTTCATGAACCTAATTAACCGTTCATGAAAAAAGGAGGGGGAAAAATATATCTGAACATTAACTATTATTTGAATTTGTTTCTGACTGGACAGACTAGTCTCATTATTTCCACAGGAAGGCTTTGTTTAATTGTGCAGATAACCAACTTCACTAGCAGCTACTAAAGAACTGCTAAAAAAACCTCCTGTATTTTAATTTCACATTTTTACAGATATTCCACAAATTCTCTTTATAGAAGTGTTATCCAGATTGCACATTTCTTCAAAGCTTTTTCCTTTCAACCTCCTTGCCACTTGTTTTCCTAATTATCAGTCAGATGTCATGTAATCTACTGCCAGGTTCTGAAAAAAAAAATAAAATTAATTAAGCAGGACAAATTTTTGTTTGAATCACACTGGGAAATATTTATTGATAATAACAAATTTAATTATCTTCTCCTCAAATAGAACAATAGAATAATTAAAAAAAAATAACAGCATACTTATTATGATTGGAAAAAAGGAACACCAACAGACAGCTGCAAAATAAATGTACTTCTATAATTAAGCAATTTTCATGAAGTTAAAGTTACTGGTCAAGTGGAAAACATGCTACTCTCACACATAAAGAAAATTACTAGATGAATGCAATGCCTATGAATGACCTACCACATAGCCTTCTCGTTGCCTGCTGCCACAACTGACAACTTGGAAGGACTAATGCTGCACAAGGCAGGAGAAAAAGACATCTTAATCTGTTTCTCCGTGCCTTTCCTAAGAGAATTTATGTGTATTTCTGCAGACGTTTTGAAAATAGAATATTAGGTATACAGTTTTTAAGCAACAAAGCTTATGTTAAAATAAAAGAAATGATGGGTACAAAAAGGAAATACAGAAAGATTTTTCACAGAGTAGCAGAGGAATGCCTGGAGTGTAAAAGAGACTGAGAAAAGGACACAGGTCTGGTATAATTGACTACAAGAGTGAATAAGGAAAGAGCAACAGATGTTGTCTTTCAGGACTTCTGTAAGATCTTTGACATCATTCTCCACAAAATCCTTCTCTCTAAATTGCAAGGAGACAGATTTGAAGGGCAGACTGTTCAGTGGCTGAGGAATTGGTTGGATGGTTGCATCCAGAGGGTAGTGGTCAACAGCTCGATGTCCAGATGGAGATCAGTAACAAGTGGTGTGCCTTGAGTTCATATTGGGACAAATACTGTTTAATATTCTCATCAATGAGATAAGTTGAGTGCACCCTCAGCAAGCTTGCAGATAACACTAAGCTGAGTGGTTTGGTTGACACGTCTGAGGGACCTGGACTTGAGAAGCAGGACTATGTCAACATCGCAAAGTTCAACAATGCCAAGAGCAAGCTTTTTACCTGACTTGGGGCAAGCCCTGGTGTCAATACAGGCTTGGGTGAAGGGATAGAGAGCCACCCTGTAGGGGATTCTGCTGGATAAAAAGCTGGACATGAGTTGGCAGTGTGCGCTCACAGCCCAGAAAGCCAACCACATCCTGGGCTGCATCAAAAGAAGTGTGGCCAGCAGGTGAAGGGAAGTGATTCTGCCCCTCTACTCTGCTCTGGTGAGACCTCATCTGGAGTACTGAGTTCACATCTGGGGCATCAAACAGAAGAAGGATGCAGATGTGTTGGAGCAGATCCAGAGTAGGGTCATCAGAAGATTATCAGAGGGCAGGAGGACTTCTGCTACAAAGACAGGCTAAGAGAGTTGGGGCTCTTCAGCCTGGAAAAGAGAAAGCTCTGGAGAGATTTGATTGCAACACTTTAATACTTAAAAGGAGCTAATATAAATGAGGGAGACAAACTTTTTATCAGGGTTTGTTGCAATAGGACATAGGGTAATGGGTCAATTTAGATTAGATATAAAAAAGAAGTTTTAAAAAAGGGTGGTGAAACACTGAAACAGGCTGCCCAGAGAGGTGTTAGATGCCTCATCCCTAAAAACATTTCAGGTCAGTTTGGACAGGGCTCTGAGCAGCCTGGTCTGGTTGAAGATGTCCCTGCTCATTGCAGGGGCATTGGACTAGATGACCTTAAAAGTCCCTTCTGACCCAAACCATTCTATGATTCTATATGTTAAAGATCCCAAATGAATTGACATCAGTATGATAAGTGCTGTCTGTTGAAACATACCTAGCAGCTACCATGTCTAGCAGCATTCACGTTTATGTATGCCTGAGTTCATAAAATGCTCTCACTTGCATAAATGAGTAGAAGAATTTAAAATTCTTTAAAGTCCTGCCGTTTTCTGTTTGTAAAAATGTATTTATTATTTATCAGTGACTCAGAACTCATGAGTAGTAACCACTTCAGTTTGATTGAACCATTAACTATGCTCTTAAAATTGAAAGTTTCATGGATTTGAATATTCCTATACTGTACCTCAAGCTTTAAAATTTGGTTAAACCACAGGAGTACAAAATCCCATGGATCAAGGACAAAGAAGCAAACAATTGTTTTCAAAATTATTTTTCTATTTGATATAGATTTCTGATTTTATGTACAATACTTCAGTTCAGAAAAAAATAGTCACTTTCCTTAAAATCAAATTCACTTTCTTAGAGAACTGAGATGAAGAATTGGAACATTTCAGAGGAAAATGTATTTGTTGCTCTCAATTCAATGTCTTTTGACAGGTTTTTGGTGTAATTTCTTAGCTTATTTTCCCTTACAATACACTACATCAAACAAACAGGGGGTTTTGGTAGAGAGTCATCAGTGGAATCCCACTTGAATTGTGCTGGGACATATGCTGTTCAGCATATTAATATATTACCTAGGGAAGATGATGAATTGCAGTGCAAGTTTGCTGATGGTACTAAATTAGTCCAGGTAGTGAAAACGAAACCTGAGTGAAATACTGCAGAGCATTTCATGCTATTGAGTGACCCTGTAGGAAATCTGAAGTTGGTAAGTGATGGGCGTGTGGAGGAAGCTGAGCCCCCAGTTCCACATCTGCAACATCATAGAATTGTTCTGGTTGGAAGGTACCTCAGGAGGCACGTAGTTCAACCTCTTTCTCAGAGCAAGGTCTGCTGTGAGATCAGAGGTCAGCTATGAGATCAGTTACTCAGAGTCACTGCCGAGATCATCCAATAATTTTTTTTACCTGTTAGATGTTCAAGACAGGATTCAGTGTTTTGCTCCTCTTGGGATTCCAGGAGCGTGCTTCTTTTATCAAACAATGTTGTGTTATTCAAAACTAATATGTTTGTTCTGTTGTCAAAAGGATCTGACACAAGTGTTTAAAGCAGGTACACTGCAACTTTTCCAATCTTATATAGGATGTGCAGAATTTCATGCCACTGTTTTCATATTCCTGTTTTGAGATGAGGTTTTTTGTCTTCTTTTTTATAAAATTTTATTGGTATTCAATAGCATCAATCATGTTTGTTACTGGTTTAATTCTAATAAAAAACACTGTTTATTAGTCCAAGCATTTCTTTTGAAACCACATTTGAACCCAGTATGTATGGTGCCTAAATTCCTGTCAGGTCTCAAATATGAAGGTATTTCTAGGAAATGCTGCCAGCTGAAATATCTGTAACTTAAGATTCATACAAATGGAAAAGCTGTAAGGAGCTTTTATATGACACAAAGTGAAACTTCATTGTTTCTGCTTTCACCAAATATATTGTAAATTCCAGCATCTTCAAAACAATCTATGCCAGTTAATGCCATTGATAAACAGTTTTATTAAAAATATATAAAAACAAAGGTCACACTAGACTTTGTATGAAAATGAGTGAGTGATGTATGTCAAATAAAACAAATACTTCAAAATGTTGACTAAATGTTGCTTGGCAACAGAATGCTTGACTAATGCTGGGGTGTCTATGAGATTTATGCAGTTGTGAAAACAGTGCTACTTATAAGCAGGAGGGAAAATACGCTAGTAAGATATGAATATCTCAATAATCATTATTTAAATGTCCCATATCTATCTGTTGCTACTGGAAAACCCCCAGTAATTGTGAAGACATAGCAGCTTTAAAATCAGTCTATTTGCTCTGAGATACAGCTGCATGTATGGCAGGTATTAATTAGGGTGGACATTTTAAGAATGTTATTTTATTTTAGATTTTGGATTAATTTCATAATTCAGTTTACAAAAATAACTCAAATAACCCACAAATATTTGTTCCACCCAGATGCAGTACAGATAACATTTCTTTTCCAAATTATGTAAAGATAAGGAAACAAAAAATCCTATATTTTCTGTCCAGCATTTAATGTAAGATACATTTTTAGAGTATACACCCATGACTTACATTTAATTTCTTGGCAGACACTAAGAAATTAGGTCATTTGAGCTGTTGGAATGTTTGCATTAATCTGAGGACATGCAGGATCACTAATAACTGATATGAGCACTGGGTGAAGTTCTATTACAGGTCCAAATCCAAACCAAAACATTTTTAATGGACAATTTAATTAATTTTAAATTGCCTTAGCTCGGAGAGCAGAAAGACTTCAGCACACAATTTTGTAAGACATTTTAGCTACCTAGCCTTCTAGAATTTAAGATAAAATTTTAGCCCTAGGGTACTGGGGTATCTGCCTGTATAGAACTGCTAAAATTAGAATAGTTCTCTTAAAATGTATAATCTGTCTCCATAACAGGGAGTTTGTGTATTTCTAGCTGACTATCTTAAAATAATTAAATATGATCCAATTTAAAAAGCCAAGAACATTTCCCTCCTTAGAGTATTTTAATTTGTTTCTTTTGCAATGAGATTGTGTGTGACTTTGGAGTACTGCTCTTCTATGGAGTTGTAAAACATACCAAAAGATAACGTGTTCCCACAGATGGTAAAAATATGCTTTGTATATACCATGACATAAATTTCAGGTGGGTTATACTTGTACACAGTCACTGTTAATGGAGTAATGATTGGTATCAGAAGTTATCTCTTTGTGTAAGGAAATTTATTTTGCACTTCGTCATATTTCTTCAATATTTCTTGTTTTGTGCATGTTTTAATTAGGTGGGGAAAAAAAGCATTTAAATGCATTTCTGCACAACTTGGCAATTCAGGGCTGAAATGGAAAAGCCATTCTCATCTAACGCTATAACATAAACTCTTCTAGAGTGATACATACCTTAGGTAAAGTATTGCAGTACCTAGACACAGCAAGATCACTAAATGGCGAAATTTTGATTTAAACTCTGAACTTCCTTCCTGTTATAGGCTTATATTAGCCAGTGTACAGTATTACTTTGATGTATTGTAGATATTTTTGATGCTTAAGTTGTTAAGTGACCATATGTAAGTGCATGTATATACAGCAGAACCATCCAGTCACAGATTACACACATCAGTCATTCCAATAGCTTCACTTCCAACATCAGTAGGGAAATGAAACCATCACAGGGAAAAGCAATAATCTGAGGTTGCGGCAAATGTTTTGCTCCAAATACAGAACTTTTTTTGTCATGTACGCTAATCTCTTCTTTCAAAGGAGAAGGAACATTTTTTCTAGGTGTGTTATCCTCCTCCCTCCTTGGGTCATTTTTCAGATGTTTCTAGCCCTACACAAAGAGCATCTGCTTAAAAGTATAATGCAGTTTTTTTATCGGCACATAGATATATCTAAGATTTAACAAACTACTAGTCTTAGGTATTCATATACAGTACGGCATGATAAGACACCCAGAGCCTCCACTTGCCGGGCAGGCACTAGTCTGGAGGGGAAGGGCCAGCTTCCGCTGCCCCTGAAAAAGATCATTTTTCACTGACTCTGTTTATTCCTTCAGGGAAAACCATTTCATGCTGATGTTCTTCCTCTTGAAACCTTGAGCTAAAAATCCTACTCCATCTGCAGTTTTGCCTTTCTTATCTTGCATACCTCCATTCTAGGTCTTCACAGGCAGCTGCACCCTGTGGAGAGTGAGGAGGCAGTTGCAGAAGGGATCAGTGAGAGAGATGAGTACAGGTGAAATTCAGTTCATGACCAAAGACAGCAGCAAAAGTAGGCCTGACCCCAAAAAGCTGTTAAAACTGCACAGATTTCCTATGTGTCTCTACTTTCATACCCTTCAAATCCTCAAAACAGTCAATGCTGTACAGCACTCTCCACCTTGCTATCAACTACCTTTCCAAACACACTGAATCTCTTTCAAATTCAGGGAAACAGCTTGCCCACAGGGCCAAACCCTGCATTTTAGCATAGCTGATCTCTTACTGTATTATTTCTGTTTCAAACAGTGCCATGTGCACTACAGCACCAGGGATTAAAGTCTGTGTGGGAAAACATGGTTTCATTCCTTTCCCTTCAGAGGATAGAGAGAAAATACTTTTGTTCTCTACCATCCATATGGCAAAGAAAGTTAGTCTGAAAGAAGTGACATCTTTCATCTTTTCACCTCTTTTACCTCTAATAAGAGGCAGGGACAGGAACAAATGGAAATTCTTATTTTTTTCGCAGAGTTGACAGTCGTCTCCAAGATAACTACGTATCTGGAGTCTCTACAAGCAGCATAAACACATCACTGTATTTCTAATTAAAAATGTTCTAGCTAGCAGTTTATTATCTTCTAGTTAGTTCTACAGTTCTCTTGAAAACTTATTTAAGTCTGACCATGAGGAGTTTAGTAGAGGGGAGGTGAATGGATCACATTTCCAAAATGAGTTTAAAACAGAGTTTAAAACTATCACCTTAATTTCATTAGGTTGTTTCCATGCTGATTCTCTGTAGCTGATACAGGTGAAAAATGTACACTACATCCAAAATACACCTGCTTGTCTGAGTTTGAGAGTCAGAATGCAGTCCAGAGACTGAGGGAACTTCACCTAGTTATTGTGTAGTTAAATTATCTTCACTAGACAGGAAGCAATTTTGCTTATTTGCAGGAGTATCTAAGATCATAAACAAACTACAACAAAAGACCAATTAATTTTCCATACCAGTTTTAGCAAATGCCAGACATTTCAGACAAAAGCAATTGTACAGACAGTACTTTCTCAGAGGAAGACAGCAACTTCACTCTCATGTGTTTAGCTCTTTTTATAGGCAATCAAATAATTATTGTATTACACTTTATGTGCATCCAGTTAGGGTTGGTATAGACATAAATAAGTGTTCATTGACTAAATCAATAGTCTTATCCATGTTACAGAGCACACAAAATAGTTAGAAAAATAAAATCTGTTGTTGCATTAACCACTTGTAAAGAATGGTCAGGCTAAGCTTTGAACTAACATTGCCTCATTAGGTTATATTCTGATTAAGAAATAGACAGGAACAAAAGGAAGTAATTTTTTTAAAAAAATTAGTCTTTCATTTCCTTTCCACACTTTAGATTAATTAGAATTTACCACTAAAAAAGCCAGACAGTACAATTAAGTTTTACGGCAACCATATTAAACTTTTTAAAAATTGAGCTTTGACTTCCCCATAAATCCCAGGGGTACCTACAATTAAATTAGGCTTTGTCATCTGAAATAACAGAATGAGATACATAATATGTCACACACTCTCTGGTACAGGAACCGAGCTAATCAAGAGGGTGACCTAGCATATTGCTACTTCAAAAATACAGCAGCAGTACAGCACTACTCATGTATCTGAAAACAGCTCTCTACAGAGAATGTACACATGTAAAAGCTATTTCATGTACCTTCTCCTCAATATCAGCACTGAGCTAGAGCAAAATCAACAATGTATGACAAATAAGTTATAGAATGGATTTTATGTCGTCCCCTTCCAGTTGTGGCATGTCCAAGTTCCTTCCACATTTATTAGGTGCTAAATAGAATGTGAATAATTTCCCTCCCCTGATATTCTATTTTGAACTCTTTGCCAAATGCCTGCATTGTGTTTTTAGTTGACAGCTCTGCTCTTCATGAAGACAACTGTTATAATACCACTGCATTTCACAGACAATAATCCAAATTAATAACTCATTAATGGAATTATTTTAGCAACTTGGTAAGTGATTTGGCTCAGCTATTTTTCTGAGAGAGAGTCTTTGGATTAAATGCTGGGTCATTGGCCAGACCAGATGAGACAAGTCTGTTGCCTTGAGTCTCTGAAATAAATTTGTAAGGGTGCTGAAGTGTATCTTGGCCTCTACAGCAGAAAAATCAGTAAGAATTTTCATTAAGAATTCACTGGAAAATTCATTAAGCCAAAATGATTTATCCAAGGCAGCCAATAGAAAGCACTCCAAGTTCATGTTAAATCCCACTCCCTTCTGGGAATTAGGTGACTTTGTCTAATGGTACAAATCATTGCATTTTCCTCCATACAGAAAGCAAGAAAAAAATCAGATATTTCTTTCAAAATGTGACCACAAAGAGACTGTGGGTATAGTACAGCCCCAAACAACATTCATCACTTCCAAACATGAAAGCCAGAGCTGCTTCTTTGTCTGATGAGGAATTACACACCTCACAGGAGAGTAATCTACCTTTCAGGTTAAATTATTTAGAAGTAAAGATTTTTGAGATGAATACTCTCCTGTTATTCAAATAATATTCTGTTGATTAAGCTATTCAGTTAGTATTAACTTTGGCAAAGAGTGGTGTGAATGTATATCATATTAGGTATGATATACCTGTGCTGACCTGCTCATCTCAAGTGACTTAGAGGTACATCTCAGTATGCCCTGAAACAAAACTATAAGCTCTGGACAAATGTACACACATTGTAAAGTGATTTCTGCAGTGAATTCTACAAACCTTAAACAAAGCAAGATTTCCAGATTAGAAAAAAATAGACAGGCCCTAGGAGAGTAATCTGCATATCGAACAATCTCTAAGAAAACAGTCAGGTATTCTCAGCACTATTTTGGTACTATTTAAGTACTTACATTCTGATCTGGTTAGCTAGTTGGTTTGTTGTCTTTGTTTTGGGTTTTGTTTTATTTTGAGAGGGGGAGTGGCTAAGTGTTGTTTGTTTGCAGATTTATTTTTTTTTTAATTACTGTATTACACGCATTGTGACATAGGCATGGAAAGTTTCTAGCGAATCAAGTGGATCATTTCCAGACTGTCAGCACTATGCAATTGCACAAGTCCAGAACTTATGTCTACAACCCCTACTCATCTGTCTTTCCAGGTACTTTTCTTTTGTCTCCATGTTATCAGAAAATAAGCACTCAAATTCTGTATTCCTTGAACATCAGTTTGCTATGCATGCCTCAGAAACAATTATTTCTTGGAGCTGGTTTTCCTGCTAATGCAAAATAAATAATACCAAGGCACAGCAAATATAAGTTAGATGTCTAAGAGCTGTTAACGTAGATTTCCAAAAAAGTTCTTACAAAAGGATGTTTGTTTACACTTTGGATGCTGTTTTAAAGATAGACTGTTACAAAGAAACATTTCTAGAGCTGACAGTGGGTGAGTGAAATGATAGCGAAGCATAGCAGAGATTCAATGCATTTTGTTCCTCACAGTGACATTACAGTCCAGACCTATGCAGATACATGACTGTCATGTGTGGAAATATTTGACCACTTCTGTAATTTTGGGCACAGTTTGACCTAGGCAGCTCTCATTCTAACAAAACATCAGCAGAAAACACTGATAACTGTTATTAAAATGTAAAGGAAAAATGTAGTGTAATTTCAGTTCTTACAAAAACAAAAGTACGTGTTTTTGTTCATTTTAGTATGTATACATGACACTTCACAAATTATGGATTGTTTTAAGCAGTTCATATGTATCACCCCTGAAATTATATTTGTCCCTATGGCATCTGACACATCTCTCATGCTTTGCAGTAGCTGTTTTTATTTCTGTAGTTTCTGCAGTGGATGGAAATGTACAATCAGCAATATAGTATCTTCAAAAGAACCATAAACCGGCACTTAGAAACTCAATGAAAGATTATACCACTTTCTAGTGGACAGAATGCTTAAATCCATTAGTGCCACAGGTTGATTAAATCTTCCTACATCACATTCCAAAGGCACTGCAATCAGTTAAGTTAGTCTCTTGTAGCTCAATACATCTTTACATTTCTATGGTCCTAAAGATTTGCAAAAAATTTTCTGAGACAGACTGCAAGTGAAATGACTTACTGTACTATACTGATGCTGAACTCAGTTTTGTGGAAATAAAAGTGATTAAAACATCTCTAATCAGGTGGGGTTTGTACAGAAAATAACTGTGAAATAAATCTCAGTTGTACACTTCAGAGGGCTCTTCTGAACTATATCAGGAAAGTAAAGGACTACGTGAACCAACTAGCTGGAACTGAGAAAGGAATAAGCTACATTCATTTTCAGTCAGGTCCCTGTTGCAGCAACATTTTGATCCCTAGTGTAACATCCAGCTAGATCCAGCTAGCCAGCACATTTCAAAACCATTTCTGATTATTTGGTTGCTCAGCTTATTTCCAAATCTCTAACATCACACAAATGCTACACTAGTGTCAGAGAAATTACTGAATGTTTTCAGCAGTATCTCCAGGTTCATCACATGCTTACATTGAGCATTATTTATCACGGGGTCCTCACTGAAAAAAAAAAGGTAGATCACAGCTGTACACACTGATCAGCAAAGGTAGAAAGTTTGGCACTAAGAAAAACAAATTTTTAATTCAATATTTGAATTTTTATGTAGACTAGAAATGTTTATCTCCACAGTCTCTCATCTCTTGCCATTTTGCAAGTATCAGTGAAGGATCAGACATACCAAGACATTGTACTATCCTGCTCAAAACTGAAATAGACTAAATTCAACCACTGTTATTGCCAGACTGACTTGCATTTTATTATCAGTCTTCCACCATTATTACCCTAGCTTTGATATCTTCCCAGTAAGGTTACTGGAATATACTGTGTGCAGGCTTTTCGTTCACAGTGTTCTATAATCTTATGTTGAGATGGATTGGATGTTGTGTTGGTTAAAATGCCACTGCTTGATTCACATAAATGCATTTGTTATACTTTTGCTTTTTATAAGGAGAAGTTTAATACTTGCCAAGCATACTGGCTCTGGCTGGGATGGAGTTCATTTTTCTTATAGTAGTCCATATTGCACTTTTTATTTTAAATCTGTGACTGCAACAGCATTGATAATACCTCAGCGTCTTAGCCATTGTAGTGCTAATATTGATGCTCACGCAGCCACAAGACCACGTATTTCTCACTCTGCCCTCACAGAGAGTGGATTAGTGGTGGGGAAGAGGTTGGGTGGGGACAGAGCTGGGAGAGCTGGGCTAAATTGACCAAAGTGATATTCCATACTATATAATGTGCCATCCAGCAATAAAACGGGGGAACTGAGTAAGCAGTTGGTGGGTGCTTCTCCGCTGATTGGGATCAAACTCTTAATCTTTGCACTATATTACATATCCCTGTATTTCAGCAGAGACATTTACTAGGATGATCTTATCCCTGGATTACATTATAACATACCCAAAACTCTGAAATTCCTGACAGTATAGTGGTAGACATATCACTTTACACATTAAGACTAAAAATGAAAAAGGAGAAATACACAGGAAGGTGAAATACACATGGATTAGATACCTAATACTGTCAAAGTGAAATCCTACCATCCTTAAAGTTAATGATTGGCTTCATTCAAATGGAGTCGAATGAAGCCGATATTTCAGCTATGAAATTTCCTATTATTCCTATAATTCTATTCAAATATTATTAGAAGCAGACAAATAGGGGGCGAAATGTCATGTGTACTGATGCTAATTCCTGTGTCCTGGACAAGTGAGAACAACTAATTGTCTTGATTTCCAAGATGCATAGTAGCCTTGGCAATATTGGGATTTAGTAATATATTGCCTGACATATGAAAGGAGACGGAAAAGTGTCTAATTAAGGCATCAGTAGTCAAAGCAGAACAACCATCAAAATAGGACATTTTCATGTTGTATTTAAGCAGTATTGTGTATGTGTTGTGTGTTAGGAGGTCTTGGTGGCAGCTGAGAATGCTGGAAAGTATATTCTTTGGTTGTGGAGGTAGGGCTTCCTTCAGCCTGCCTGTTTTCCCCATGCTTTTTCTGGGTTTATATCTGGAGGTGCACAAATTACTGTGCTGCAAAGCTAGTGATAGTTTCAGGTCAAAGCTTCTTTAGTTTATTATTTATAATTTGCACTGTGGGCCAGGAGAGAGAAGGAAAAAGAGAACTTGCATACTAAAATCAATACAAATAATAATAGTCTCTTACAAGACAAGCCTCGGGGGCTGAATATCTCTGGGTACCTTTTTTCACATAAATGATCTCAGTGGATTATTGTTTCAATGTTTTGTGCTGTCAGTCACAGTCAGCTACCAGCTCTCTTTTTGGTCCCATGGAAATCTTCTCACAAAATTACATAGCAGCAGGTAGCCCATGGTGGCTTCCCTGAATGTCTTTAGCAGAACAGTATTACAACAGAAGCAGTAATCCGTGCTGTTCATGGGCTCATTTTCAGACACAGACCCTGTCAGTCAATGCTGAGGTGGCCAAAAGTGTTTCTGCATTATACCTAAACTTTCTCATTGCAGAGCAACTTGGGGCTGTGGCTCAATTATTTGTCTTGGTTTATTTTCACTTGTTTTAAGCAAGGAAAACACATTGGAAACCAAATAATATTCATTTGGGCCACAAGAACATTCATATCTGATAACTTTACTGTCAGTGTAATAGGAATGTGCATTAGGATTCTGCAGGATTCTGAATACCTTGATATTAGGTAAACCAAAGACATTCAGGTATCTCAGTATTTTTAAATGTGTGTATATAATAACAATGCTTGGTGCCTATATTTTTCCAGCCTCTTTTTTTCTGAGCAACCCACTTACTTCTGTTATTCTACTTACTATTGTACTATGTACTGAGGAGAAACAACAATTTGTCATAATTCTTTTAGCATCATCATAATAGTTTTTTTCTTATTAGTCATCTCTATATATGTACATAAATATTCAGTCGAAATACATTAAAGTTATTTTTAAATGAAATTTTTATAATTGTGTAATTATATTTAGAGGGTACAAAATATTGCATTAAATGAATTAGATCTACTTTTAAAAAATAGATTACCATAATCCTGTTTCCTGAATTATTCAGTGCTTATGGAGAACATACTACAGTCTCTGTATTTTTGCATTTTTATTTTGCTAAAACAATAACATTATTTTGCAACCAGAGGCATATTTTCCTTGAATACCTTTTGATCTTTTTGTTGCCTTTCATACTCAGATAATTTAGGAGAGAAATTAATTAAGATATCTGAATTTTCTGGATCTTAGAAAGCTGTTGAGCAGTTGGCATTTTGATTCGTTTTTGACAAATAAAAGGTTCTTTCTCTTCAGAGATCTTTTCATGGTAACTCTTCAGCTAATTGCAAAAGTCAAGGGTCAAATGCAATAGCAACAGTCTTACAAAACTGCCTCAAAAGAAACGGACGGAAAGTAGAGGTTTTGACCAACATGAGAAAGGTTGCTGAAAGACAACGATAAAAAACAGTCTTACTGTATCACCAACCTGTGTGTATTCACACAATATTAATTCTTTAAGACCACATCAGCTGGAGAAATGCAGCAGTTTACTGCCAGAAGCTGCACAGTGAAACTAAAAACTAGGGAATAAACCAGCATATCAAAGACAATTTGGTACTTTTGCCTAGCTCCTCAAAGCTATTTTAATTCCAATGGAAATTGCAAGCAGTACTTTAAAAACAAAAACAAAGTCTTAAAACAACAGAGGTCTTGAATGTGTTTCAAGCACAAAGGTTAGGAAAACAGGAGTTCTAGCCCTTAATGTTGCAGTGTTTAAAGATCAGTATTTTCCTTTCTTTCTTAAGCAGTCCTCAGTGCTAGGAAGAATAAAGAAAAAAAAGAACTTTCTTAGCATTCGTGTGTGACAGACTGCTGATTGATGTTTACCGTCAGTGTCTGCTTTGGCAGAAATGCACATGACTTTTGAAATACATGATGCTTTTTCTGTCCACGTTATTATAACTCTTTATGCAAAATTTATTTTTCCTTGATATTTAATGCCTGTTCCATTTACTAAATTGTTTTTCTCATGCAGACTCTTCTATGCTACATTTAGGAGTCATATCAGACTTTCTACATTGCTTATTCTAATAACAATTAAGAACATTATCACAAACCTTTTCTCTGCAGCACAGTTTGTATTTTATGATTATATATTATGTCAAATTATTGATACTTACATATTTGTTTGCGTTTATGAGGAATCTAATTTGTGATGCTCTGTATAACATTATGGAAGTTATAGGTGTAAACCAGTTAAAGGTAAATGCTGTTTTTCTCTAACTTAATGGTAATTTTAAAAGCAGGAAAAATAGCATTAATTCTCACAGAGATGTTTTCAGTCAAGTTCAAACTACTGACTGTTTCTCTAACTTAATTGAAGTGCGAGTTAATTGCCTTTCTTTTAATTTAAAGCCCCTAGTTACATCTTTACCATAATAAATAAATAACTTTTTTTCAATGCTTCTTTAGTCTTTACACAAAAAGTGATACTAATTTTTCTTGCCCAAAGATCAGGATGCAGAATGCTAAAATCTTTTCTATTACAGCAATATTGCTTTTAATTTTTGTACTTACTTTTATTTTGTAATTTTTTTTATAGCCTTACCAGTAAGTTAGTATAATTATGTCTTCTCATTGTCATTGCATTTTCTCAATCTGTAAAACTTCAAACCTTTTCAGATGGGAATTTAGGAGTGAGAAAGGCACAAGAACAGAACCACCCCACTTACTGAGAAGTCCTTTCCAAGAATGGTGCAGCTGAAGTGGTTAATTTATCACATGCACACACATACACACATATGACCCATACACAGACACACTCCCACTTGTCAAAGCCTCCGCTCTGTGTCTGGCACTATGGGTGTGGGGAACATCTGTAGATGTACCTCAGACCAACCAGAGCTATTTGTTTTCATTATCTACTGTTTCCAACTTAGATGATTGGCAGGAGTTTCCAATGGCCCTGTTGGTCATATCACCCCAGGACAGTTCCTTGGATGCTTCCCATATTTAAAGCCAATTAGCTGTTGTTACTTAGATTGGTATCACCTTCTGGATTCCTGACTCAAGTGCATTATAGGAATGCAGTTGTCAAAAGTTCATCTGTCCTTCATTTTTTTTTCCCTGTACATGACTAAGCCACTAGAAATGAGCATGTGTAGTTGAGAGCTTTTTTTTTGGACAATCCTCTCCCATGAACACCATATTTGGTTTGTTTTCCCAGAGCACACCAGAATCACTTTATGAGTGAAGAGGTGGGCAGATGTACTCAAGATATCACTTATCTGTCAGAAATTTTAGCTGGAGTTTGCCCTGTGGAAAGCCTCTTGCCAAACAAGGAAGCAATATGAAAAATTTGAACTTATAAAACTATTGGCCTTGGGATTTAACAATTTTGCTGAGAATTTCTGTAGAAATTTATTTTTATTTCAATTGTGCATGTCTCAATCTTCACTATATTTACATATAATATGGTTAAAATTTGGATTATATTTATATATAAATATAATTATTTACTTAAATGTTTCAATCTAGACCAGTTCATATTTATGTACCTACAAAAGAAATAGTTATAACAAAGAATCATCATTAAGCAACTCTTCATCTCAAATATTTTGCAATATAACCCCATCTGGCAAGACCATCCTCTCTAGTGGTCAGAGTACTAGGTGCCAGCTTGCAACTGTTACTTTACATCTTCACCCAGCACTGCCACAGGTGGAAAAACAGCTGCTCAGAAGATGATTTCAGAGGAGGTCACTTGTGCAGGCTTTTTTCCATGTTTTGACTGATATTACAGGACCTGTGCAGCATTTTTTCCAGGAGAGGTGTCACCCATGGACACCAACCAGACATATCTACTAGGCACATACTCTTCTTACATCTCACTTTAACAGTTAGAATACATTTTATATTCGACTCTGCTTAGCAGACAGATGCTTTTTCCCTGCAAGGACTCAATGAGTGGTCAGACATGTCTTGCTAAATGTATGAAGTAAAATGGCCAATTGCACTGACTGATTAGCATCAGGCTTTTCTGAGTTCTTGGCTATTTAGGCTGAAATCCTTCATGTGTGGGCTTCTCCATCAGTGCACACTGGCCTGCTGGCAGCCAGGGGTTCTGGGCCTGGGGTACATGAAGGCAACACACATAGTCAGGGCTGCTGCGTAACACTTAATGTTGATATTTGCACTGAGCAATATCTGGGGGAGGGAGGAATGTTGTTGCAGACAGAATGGAAACTTCAGACAATGCTTATCAGGGTGACCCTCCTGTTGAGTTAAACTGTTCAGCAAGGATACCCTTGCTTCCTAAACTCCTTCTCAGAAAGGAATTTAGCTGCGGATGGATCCAATCCTAGTCCATGGTTTATGTCTAAATGATTATACATGTATAATTGAGCCTTTGTATGACTTTGTCCTGTGGGACAAAATATAGACATGCTGTCTAGTAAATAATTCTGATTAAAGTATTTTAGTCTAATCATTATCATCATCCACTTTAACAAATAGTTTATTTTATTCATATAAATATATTTGGGTTGCCATCCTTAATTGTATATTATTATATATACATATATAATATATAAATAGTGCACTATACTAGTAGTTATAACTATCAGAATTATTTACTACACAGTATAGATAGTTATACCTGCTAGTATAGTGCACAATGTATTAAATCAATAATTTCAAATCCATCTTAATAATTATTAAGATTGATGTTACTCACCCACGCCAATCACTGCGGGCAAATCACTTTTATTCCGCCTTAAGGAGTAACCTTGAGGGGCGTCCCCACTGAAGGGAGGAATCTCCATACACACGCCTACAAGAGGTGAGTTAGAAGTCTCTGCCATTAAAAAGTGAGACTGGACTTTTCTAGTATAAGGTGCCGGACTGTAAGTCATATGTTTCTAGGCTGGCTGTGTCAGCCCAGCAGACTTTAGGTTGGCAGCTTTAGATAAGCTATCAGTATGATCATTTGCTGATTCCTTTATCAGGAACTTTGTCTGCCACAATCTCACCAGTGCCAGTTTCTGTCAAGAAACATTGGGTTTTATATCCTAAAATTTTTAACTTTGGGATTGTTGAGTAGGGCTGGTCTCAGCATTCTTCAACACCAAAAGCAGTATGACTTTCCTTCTCTCAATCATTGATAACTTTTGCAAATAGGGTAAAGTTGGAGATGTTTTACCCCCGCTTAGTCAGAGCATTCTGCTATAGGTGGGAAGGAAACTATATAATTGAAATGTAATACATTTTTTGCATCAACTACCCTTTTTTCTGTTTTCAGTACTCAATGAATGTAAAACACTTGTTGCTTAGGACCTATCACATTGTCTTGGTGTCAATGCAAAAGACAAACGTGTGTTAATGTACACTCTGACAGGGAAAGGAGAAAATTAGTTCCTATACTTTCAGGGAGAGCAAATTTTAATGTAAAGTAGGGTGCAAATCAGTTTTTGTGTGTCTTGAAGACTTTGAGGTTTTGGTATTTCCATTTTTTGTCAGAGGAGGATAAATAGAATGACTGGAACACTTTAACTGACCTTGGTAGCTGTCTCCTCAGCCACCTCTCTTTCCTGATATCTAAGACTCTGAGATCCTTACCACTAATAGAGTAAGTAGCATTTTTATTCAGTTAATACAATCTGTTTAGAAAAGTAAACAAATATTAGACAAACTGCTTTCCTTAAATAGTGACTCTTAACTGGCCTGCCTTCATGTTTTCCCCTTGGCTCGCTATCTCTGTCTTACTTTTTCTCAGTGAGTTATTTCAGATAAGATTATAAACCCTTAGAAAATTAATATTCATTTCCACAACACATCTAATACAATGAATCTCTAATCGTAACTGCAGTTGTTTATGATTATTAATAAATAATACAATAGCTTTAAGTTGATATAGTCAGTTTAACCAGAAGGAAGATTGGACCAGATGACCCACTCTGGTCCCTTCTTGCCCCATTCTGTGACGCTGTGAATCTCCATTCTTTACTGGAAGCAGAAAGAAATCTAGTGACAAAAGATAAACACAGGGAGCCGAATGAAGTCCCCATAATCCAAGGAGAAATGGTCAGTGACCTGCTACACCACTTAGACACACATAACTCCATAGGGCTGATTTGGATCAGCCCAAGGGTACTGAGGGACGTGGCTGAAGTGCTCAATAAGCCATTTTCAATCATCTACTGTGGAAGATGGAGAAGTGGAAGAACAATATAAGAGATGGATCAAAGCTCTACAAGAATAAAATGGAGAAGGAGATGTGGTTTAAATGTTCAAGACATTCACAGATATAATGGACTATGATGTCAGAGTTCTTGTTGGATTATTATAACAGGTTTTATATGTTGTACCTCAATACTTTTATAAAAATCCCCTTGAATAGTTTATCCCCTTTATCCCTGAGTCCCTTGTATAGTTATGCCCCTCCTCTCGTGCCCCTGTAAAGTTATAATCCCTCCTATGTTTCCCTTGTTGGGATGAATCCCCTCCTTACCCTTCCACATATATTATACACCACCTACCATTCCAGAATGTTCCTTGCTCCCTCTATATAAGGGGGGAGCCATTTTAATAAAGTGTTTACTCTCCCTTAACCTACAACCTGTCAAGAACCCCTGAGTGTCCCTTTATTCCACCAGGTTGCGTTAATCTACCAGCAGCCCTGGCTGACTGGGGAGGTCCCAGGTGACTGGAAGTTGGCAAATGTAACGCCCACCTACAAGAAAGGCTGGAAGGAAGATCCAGGGAACTACAGGCCTGTAAGCCTGACCTCAGTGCCAGGAAAGGTCATCATTAGTGCCATCACAAGGCACATACAGGACAACCAAGAGATCAGGCCCAGCCAATATGGTTTATGAAAGGCAGGTCCTGTGTGAACAACCTGATCTCCTTCTATGACCTAGTGGATGAGGGAAAGGATGTCATCTACCAGGACTTTAGTAAAGCCTTTGACACCATTTCCCACAGCCTTCTCCTGGAGAAACTGGCTATTCCTGTCTTGAATGGGTGTGCTGTTCACCAGATAAAAAAACGGCTGGATGATCAGGCCCAGAGAGTGACGGTGAATGGAGTCAAATCTAACTGGCGACCGGTCACTAGTGTTGTTCCCCAGACCTTAGTGCTGGGGCCTGCTACCTGTTCAGGATAACAGTGGGTAAGATTCCAGAAGGGAAAGGGATTTTTCAAAAACTAGCCAAATGACAATCAAGGTTGCTGATAAACCACACTAAGGAACATAATATAAAAATTATATTAGACAAATCAAATATGGACTAAAATATGTCATTTTTCAAATGTAACATTAATAAGGATTTCATGGATAGAACTCCCAACTTTTATTAAATGTTTCAAGTACTCTTACAGCAAGAGGTCATTTTGATTTCAGCTGGATAATCAAGCAGAAATCATCTTTAAGACTTCTCTTGTCATAAGGGTATGCAGGCACAGCAATTCAGAAATTCTATTTTCTCATTAAAATTTATTCCATTTCCTGAAACACTGTTCTTCTCTTAATTGTTTTCCTTCTGCTTTCTTACATTCTATAAGCATCAGTTTGTATTTCCTACAGTCAGTTTCCCATTTGCAGAACAAAAGCTGTTGTCGTTACTCTATCCATTGTGCCATTTCTGCCTATTACTTAGATAAGCTAAATGAAGATAAATTGTCCCCATTTCAGAATGGCATGAGATATGAGCTTAGCTTCTTTTTGTTTGGAACTTAACTTAATTTATTATTAATAAAATTCTGTAAACATCCTACAAATTACAAATGTGATCAATAAATGTTTACAGGTATTTTAGGAGAAAAGATGAACTTTCCTTTACAAGTGTAAAACTTTAGGAGACTACCTGTAACCTCTATTGGCCAGGGAGGACAAAGTGCTCTAGCTCAGAGCACTGATAAAGGATAATTTTCAATGGTATTTTTACTGAAGAAGTTAGCACGTTAGAAGTTTATGGCAAGTAAGATTGCTTAGCATATCAGGATACTTTTTATCCTTAATACATTCATGGAGGCTACTTGAAGGGCACTTTCAGTGCATGGGCCTGTATACATAATACAGCTTTTTATTGTTGACAGAGTCTAGAGCCCTGTGAGTATTTTTACAGTGCATTATTTTTTAGAACCATCTGAACTATCCAAGTATAAACATGATTACTTTTTTTCAGGCTTGACTATGATACTATTACAATGAATTATGGATTTTAGTGGTTATCTGGTTTCGATGTGGTGCAATAAATCATGATCATTTATGATTGGTTCTGAACTTCATACAGGTTTTTTCATATAGTCTGTCTTGGTTCCTCAGAGTTATACTTTTAAAGATGTTAGACAATTTCAAAATAGCATTAGACTAATATAAAATTATTTTAATACATTTAAATGTATTTTCAAACCTCCTTTCTATTCCATATACAATTCTAAAAACCCTGCAAATAAACAATGAACTCAGAATTCCTAAGGTTTTGTTAAAGGACAGGAGACAGTGATATTTTAAAAAAATAAAAATTAAAAAAAATTGTCAATATGCTCCAATTACACAAACTAAATTGGCAGCTACTAGCAGATGATTCATCTAACAATCTCTAGAATTAAAAAACCCAACCAAACAAAAAAAAAGGCAAGACATCTTTAGGACATATGTGAGTGTAGCTATACTCCATATCACAGACATACCCTAAAGGAAAAAGAAAAAAAGAAATCTTCTTAATCTCACCTTTATATTCAGTCTGTCATCTTTCCCTGTATCCTCTGTGTTATCCAGAAATGGCATCACTGCATTAGAAATTGGGCCTAATCACTTTACCCTAACTCTTTTTTTCTTTTTTTTCTCCTGACCTATTTTTTTTCTGTCTGGCAAGATGTATCTTTCTTTGCTTTAATTTCTTCTTTGTAATTTCTCTATCTTCTCTTGTATTATACTATGTTTTGTTATGTATTACTACTGGGTTAGGCTCTTCCTTCTTCAGAACACTGACATTAGATTTAAGGGATACATTTGATGAGAGAAGAAATTTTTTTTTTAATATCAGTGTAGCACTTAGGTATTCATAATAAAAAGCATATAAAATAATAAGTAATTTTTTTTCAGAACTAAAATTGCTTTCTCACACCCCCAAACTGATCAAATTCTTGTATGTATTTGAAGTTATGTATGATGCATAGGACATAACAGGAGTGAGTTCAGTCCCTAGGGCATCGTTTCTGCAGGCACAAACCAAAATATTTTCTCCTTGCCTGTCATCTTAGAATTTGCAATAATTTTTTTTTTTTTCAGCACCAGAAGTATCTATCTCAGGTGTTTTGATGCCCTTATTCTCAGAGAGTACTGAGTGATGTAGCCACCATGACAATCCTGTTACGTGCATCTATGTTCAACACAGCTAAGTGCACTGAATACAGACTAGCAGTTTCTCAGTTATCGTTTACCCCTGCTTTACTTCTACTCTACATTAGCATAAGTTATCCATGGAAACATGATGCCTGCAAGTTCTGCAAAGGGGAATTCTTTAAGTAAGAAAAAGATGGGCTTTTTCTCAGTTTTCTTCATGCCTCAGCATTCTTCCGGAGAAACTATGGCTTGGACAGGTGCACTGTTTTCTGGGTAAAAAACTGGCTGGATGGCTGGTGCCAGAGACTGGTGGTTAATGGAATTACATCCAGCTGGTGGCTGGTCACCAGTGGTGTTCCCCAGGGCTCAGTACTGGGGCCAGGCCTGTTATCAATGATCTCGATGAAGGGACCGAGTGCACCCTCAGACACTTCACAGCTGACACCAAATTGGGCGGGACTGCTGGAGGGCAGGAATGCTCTGCAGAGGGATCTGGACAGGCTGGATCGACTGGTGGAGGCCAGCTGTATGAGGTTCAGCAAGGCCATGTGCTCAGTCCTGCACTTGGGTCACAACAAACCCACACAACGCTACAGACTTGGGGATGAATGGCTGATAAGTGGCCCAGGTTATTTTCTACCTGGAGCCTATTTTCTGGCAGCACAGGAAAAGTGGCAGCACAGTTAAGCACATTCTCTATTCTAAAGCTTTCCACTGCTGAATACGTAGCACAAAACCAACAAGAAAACAAAATATACTGGAAGGAAAACTCACCCAACAAGACCCCAATCTCAGCAGAAAGACAGTCAACATGATCACTGCCTCCAACCTGCAACCAATGCCTGACTGCACTGTTATGTTAAACCATCTGGTTGCAGGGAATAATCTCTGCTGAGGCTGTGAGCTTCTGCTTCCCAGTAAGCCAGGTGTTTGCTCCTTCCCAGCTGGAACATGAGACTCGCCAGAGACCCAGCTGCTACCTATCAGACACAGGCTAAGAAACCAAGTCAAACACTCAGTGCGAGTGGACAAATCTACTGTAATTATTGGCAAACTATTCAGCCCTTCACTGTGTAGGCTTGAAGTCTGTCAGTCGTTCAACACCCTTAGGTTCAAGCCTGAGGAATTTAGTGTTTCTTTTTAAAGTCCTAAGTGCCTGAACAGTTACTGAACAGTTTGATTGTGGTTTAGATTATTCTATGATATTTTCTCTTACAGAAACTCCAAAATCTTATTTTGCTAGCTTGAGTAGAACCAAGCTGGACCATTCTTTAACTGATAGCCATTCACAGCATGTTTCTTAATATGACTCATTCTGTCTCTATTTATTTTAACAGTCTCCTGGATTTAACTCTTGTCAGGCAGATATATCAAGTAGATGATTAGAAATGCTTGCGATACTTATAATGCATAATAAGAACTTTTTTTGTTCTCTTCATTATGTCATCAGGCTTATTGCAATTTCTTGACAGGTTTGTAAAGAATTAAGTTCCCAAAAATCTGAATCTAGGAAGGTATTTGGCCTCCAAATTTAACTTAAAAATTTCTCTAAAATAGTTTTGCCCCTGTTTCTTCATCCATAAACAATAAGCACTGCAACAGTTTCCCCAAAGTAGCACTTAAACATGTGACTTGCTTTGGCTCATGATTTTATTAGATTAAATATTTAAAGCTGACAATAATCCTCTGTCAATAATTTCTTAGAAAGTGGAGATTTTATATTATGGTTTGTATTACCAGGACCTCCAATTCCCAGCCTGAGCCTTCCTGTTGTGTATTGCCAAATACAGAGCATCTGTACCTCTGACAGTCTCCAACAAATACTACCATCAAAAATTGCTTGCAGCTCACATCTGAAATCCAGTATGGGTTAAGAAAAGAGCTGAAAGAGAGTTTTTTAGCATTCTGTTGGCACTTGCAAAATATAACACCTCTAAATCATGACATTCCCTTTGGAAGAAAACATGTAGATTATTTCAATACCTCAAATGAGAGTTTAGAATTAGAAGAGCTCTCACTTCACACAGCGCCAAAAGATGTTTGCTATCTCCTAAATAAATACAGATAATCAGATTTGTATAGTATGTACCTTTTGAAGGCTATTCTGGATTTTGTTCTCATTTGCTAGCAGGTAGCCTAAGGAATGCGAGTGTGCCAAGTCTACTTCATTTCCAGAGGCTGAATGCTTTTATCAGCTTTTCTTTTTCTCTATCTGACTGGAAATTAAAAAAAAAAAAAGTAAAAATCAACATCTTAATCCCACATGAGGGCATGGAATACATTGCGATCAAACAGTTATGGCAAACATGGAAACAAATGAAATAATCCATGACTAAACTTACTACTGGGTCAGCATATCTTGGGGCCAATTGGGGCCCTCTCTGGTACTACAGACTTACATTAAGAGCCAGGGCCAAGATTTTATCTCCTTTATGTGCCTGCAAAAACTAATGCACGTGGGAAAGGCTGGTTTTCCTCCCCTTAAAAAAGAGGTGCTCTTGCTTTTGGAAAAATGTCAGAACCTGAAAGCACACCTAAGCAGACAAACATAAACAGGAGCCAGAACAGCTGCAGCCTTGCCTTCTAAGGATCTATTAGATGTCAATTTAAGTCTGTAAGGTACGGCCAGCTCTTCAACAGGCCCGGCTGATTTCAGAAATGTGTATACATTCCCCATTGTGCCTGATCTGGAAGCTTAATTTTTTCAGACTCCTGCCAGAAGCTGATTTTTTGTGTGCTAAAAGACTGTATCAAACACATCCTGGAAATGATAAGGTGAAAAATACGCAATGTGATATAGATAATAAAATCCACTATTTTGTGTTGCTTTTATGTATCTATAAAAGGCAAGAGTGATACTATTTATATATTATATATGCATTATATATGTATAAAAGGTTTATAACTGGACAAGCTCTAAACAATATTCCAGAAATGTAGATATAGTAAAAAAACTTTATTAAAACTTGAGAAGAAGTTCAGAAGGAGTTTGAAAACTCAGACATTGCAGAACACATTAATCCCAGTTGTCAAAGTCATAGCCATGAGTTTCTTGGCAAAATCTTTCCAACCCACTAGTCAACACCTGTCACTACAGACAAACAGCTTCTTGATGATAAATTCTTAAGTGCTAAAGCTAATAATAAATATACTATGCTCTTTTCAAACTATTATGGCTGCGAGGTTCTTGTTCAGTTTATACTCATTAGCTCTCCTAGTGGCTTCCATGGAAATTAGTTCAAGCAGGGTAAATAAAGACCAGGCAACAACTTCAGAATAATTAGCATCTCTCAATATTGAATGGTAATGATACATTATGAACAAAAGGACATGCTCCTTGACCCTGAGTCCTTCAGTGACTCATGAAGTAGAAAACGTTTTGCAACTGAGCAGAGAACAATGGGTGCAAGCAAAGGAAGCAGTACGGAAGAATTACTGCATTAGAAAGTTAGGGGAACATTGCAGCTTCCCAGGAGCACAGCAAGTGAAGTTAAGGTGATTCTGCTTATTTTCTGTTACCAATACCATGATCTATCAGAACAGAATTCTGCCTTCAAGCTATTCTTCGTAAACAGAAAATTTTTCAAGATTTTTGGTTTTATTGTTATACCAATGATGGCCCAAATCCTAGAGATGCTGGGGACACTGAATTCTCAGGGGTCAAGTTATATGCTTACCTAGGAATTTAGTACCTTTAACATTTTTTACCCATGTTCATACAGGAAAAAGCAGTAAGGGCTCTCACGTTTGTGGCTATTTTCCTTCAGGAAAAACATTTTTAAAAACCCTCATGGAATAAGTAAGAATATAAGATAGTACATTAACTGTTAGTCATTTACCAGATTTTTTTTTAACTTATCCTTTACTTCCACACCAGTAATCCACTGTGTGCTACTAACCACACATTTTAGCTGACAGCTGTTATATTTAGTAAAACTTCCTTGTGATTCATTATTCATGTCCTTAAACACACTCAGAGATAAATTCCAATGAAGCTCAAGGATTCATCTGAATGGCTGCTGAAATGACATTTCATAAGAGTGTGTTGAACATGTTTAAATAAATCAGATTCTGTGCTATTATAATGCTCTTAAAAAACTTCTAAGATATTCTTTTTCCAGTAAGATGCGTATTATGCAAGACTGTCATCCAACACTATATTCAGAGGAAAAGTTAAAGGCCAAAGCATGACAGATCAAACTGATTATCTGCAAAATTTGACTAAAAACCCATGGAAGACTAGCAAGATGTTCTAGAACCCAAAGACGAAACATGCTGCCTTATCAATCAGAATTAGTAAGTGATGGGGAAGGAAGCAATTCCTATGAAACAAAACAAGCTCTCTATATTCAGTGTTGACACTGTGAAGTGGTGTGAAAAAGTTAATGTAATTTTTTTGCTTGCTTTGTCTTTTTCAAGGCTTTCCTATCTATGAAATGTTTACCTCTTGACAGTAAATTCTGTGGATGGGATCTATAAGAGTATCATGTATGTACAGAATGGTATCTCATGTTTCTGTCAATGGAAACCTGTAAAGAAGTATAATTCTGTTCATGTTCCCATGTTTATCATGCTTAAAGGATAGGAATTTTAAAATCTCTGCAAATGATTTCAGATATTTTTTAACATTCATAGGCCTCAGGTTTATAATATGTTCAATAATTTCTTCAATACCCAGAATAACCTCTGTGAGTGCTTTCCAAACATGCATGTTTGACCTCACTTATAAAGGCTTTATCTCCTGTCATCATAAATATGGACGAGCATATGACGCAGTTCAATCTTTGAACAAATGTTCTCATTATTACTTCCTGCATCTGTGGATGAATCATGGCCCTTGCTCTTCCTTTGCATTGGACAATGAAGACTAGGAATAGCATTCAGTGTGGTTAATGGTCTAAGAATAACGAAAAGCAACTTTTGCAGAATTGTGGGTTAGAAGTTTGCTGAATTGTCACCTTGAATATGGCAAGGAAAAACGAGCAACCCATGCAATGGCAGCCTAGAGGCTGCAGCATAAGAAATCACAGTGTGCATCTTATGCAGATTTCTGTACTTAGGTAGCCTTAATAGTATTACCAGATACTTACACATAAACAAAATAACAATGATAAATTATGTAATATTTGTCTTTTTAATCTTATTGGCATGACACAATTGTAAGCCTCAAGAAAAAAAAATTATTCTTTAGCTACTTATTTCACTAACTTCATACTTGAAATTATTTGTATTTTAGAAATAACACTGGAATTATTTCAAAATTTTATGAGCAGAGTAGGTTTGGTCTAGTCAAACTTCCAAAGTCTATGGCAGACTATTTTTAGCACTCTTAAACCCAGTCTTTATCAAGCTGTTACTGAATGGCAACTGCATGAGGAGTATTTATTTATGTAATTGTACATGCCTATCTACAATTGTATTTCTGTTATAAGCACAAGTCAGCAGAACAATTAAAATGTTTCTAAATACGTCACAGAGAATTGTGTTCTTTTTCTATTGGAAATCTATTCCATGTAATTTCTTTAGTGCTATTCACTCCCTGCTTCCTCTTAGATATCCCCATGTCCTCTGCCTGCAGTGCAAGAAAATTATTTTAGTTTAGTTTTAAATTTTGGCCGTTGGCTGATAATCTCACTTGCCAGAAATGGGGTCTAAAGAAGCATTTTTGGGTAAATACATATACTGTCAAGACCAGTTCTACACTGCTTCAGGTCCCATCTTTCAGATTAAAAAAAAAAAAAAGGAAAAAAAAAAATCTCTGATTCACATGGATTCATGAATAAACCACCTTTGAATTACTTTGGAAATCATTCTGTTTAAAATCAATTGGAAGTTTAGTGTACAGAGCAATGCTGCTAACCCCAGCTCTCCAAGATCAATATATTACCATTAATCAGCACTAGATCATATGCTTCAGAGGATAGAACAGGTTTCAAGTAGCACAAGGTCTGTCAAGTAATGATGAAATTGTAGATAGATAATAATAACTGGGTATTTTGGGACAATCCCTCCCATTTATATTGTTAAAAGGGGAAAGGTGCAATAGTGTCCTGCAGTAGCTATAGGGTCTCAACAATACCTTAATTATGAGAAAAGTGGTTTTTTTCACCAATCATCCCTAATGCCACTAGTGACAATTCATTGTCTATATCTAGACAACTTAATTATGAATCTACCTTAATTGCACTAGTCATAATAAGATCAATTGATAATCATAGACTACTCATAATTACATCTAAAGAATTTTCCTTTTAATTTAAAATTCATTAAGCTGACATAGATGGGCACTTTTTGTAAAGTACTTTTGCTTAATAATGAAACCAAATCCTTTGATTTTGAGAAAGACTGCCTCTTTTACCAACAGTTTATTTCGGAAATGATGGGTTTCCTTGTATTGAACATGGTGTTACCAACAAGAAGTTGGAAGCAACGTGATGGATATTTAGAACCTCAACTAGACATTTACAGAAAAAAACATGTGTTTTTGCCAGAAAAAAATATGTATTTGAGACAGAAGAATTGAAAACAACAACAAAAAAATTTAGATTCTTTTTGGCCACAGTCTATGTTTAAACAGTATCCCTAACCTAAGGACAATCAATAAAGGCATATAATTGAGAATATTTTTGATATTACATTATGTTATGTTACATGCTTACTGTGCCCTGTAGAATAGCATTTATTTTTTTAAGCTTGAGACAAAAGCGTAATTTTTATACTAAAGAAGCCATCTATAGACATCTCTTTTGCTGGCATAGGTCTATTTCTTAATGGAACTGTGTGATCATGTGATCATAGCTGTAGCAGTGAAAAAACTATTGCAAAGACAGCTACTAGCAAAACAAACAATTTAGCAATTAAAACACCTAAACATGTTGAAGGGAAACTCTGATGATTTCTGGAACTAGATAGGAAAATGCAGAGATAGATTATGTTTGTTTAGAAATTAAATTGCCAGAAAAACTTCTGGAAGCTCTCTAATGAGTGCTGTATTTAATTCAAGCAAGCAAGCTATCTGTAAGTATTTATAGAGAATATTATTACTATTTGCTCTGGAGATAGACTGAAATTACAAGGATCAATTCTGTATTGATGTCTAGTACTTACTCTTTCTTTCAATGGCAGTATAACTATTTGCGTCTGTTGAGAATATTTCTTTTAACCTTATTATGAAACTCAGTCTAAGCATGAGATTATAAACCTGGTCGCATCTGATCTAGGAAATTAAAATGTCTTTCATAAAGGCACAGAAGGAAAAGTTTAAGCTTAGACAGAAGCCTTCAGAGGGAGTAAATTTTAGGCAGGTAAATGTCTTTTCCTGTTCCCGAGAAGTTCTGGAGATAAAAAAATCCTCTAAAATTCAGACTGAAAAGACAAAGAAATATTTCAATAAGAATAGTAAAATTAAAGACCTTATTCCATAAAGCACTATTTTAATTCATTTGAGTCTCAGTGTAAAAATTCTGGACAGTTACCACAAAAATCTTAAAACATTTAAATCTTAATGTGTAAATCTTAAAACATTTACTTTGATTTACTTTGAACTTATACTTAAGTCACTAGTAATAGAAGTAACAAATAATGGTAACTGGGAAATGAGAATGGATTGAAGATTGAAAAGTTCCAGTCAAATGATAGTGCAGATAGTGATTTATAATTTTTTTCAGATTGGTAATTATCTCTCCTTTCCTGAAAACACTGTTGCCTGAATGAGAGCCTTTGTTCATAGAATCACAGAATGGTTGAGTCTGGAAGGGACCTCTAGAGGTTGTCTTGTCCACACCCCTTGCTCAAGCCATCCAGAACCAGTTGCCCAGGACCATATCTAGATGCTTTTACAGTATCTCCAAGGATGAAGACTCTACAGCCTCTCAACCCATTGCCAGTGCTCTGTCATCCTCACACTAAAAAGTGTTTCTTGAAGTTCAGGCAGATCCTTTAGTCTGTGTCCATTGCCTCTGACCCTGTAACTGAGCATCACTGAAAAGGGCCTGGCTCTGTCTACTGTAAACCTTCCCTTCCAGTATTTATATAGTGTTGGGCATGTATGCCAGAGGAGCAACACCAGAGTTGGTACACCAGTGGTCTCATCACCTGCCTGACCAGCACAGAAAATCTTTTGTTGCCTGGTGATGCTGAGGCCAGCTGACTGCACAACTAGATATGAAAATATTTTATTGTTGGAAACGTCACAAAGGTACTTTCACAGTCTACTACACAAACCTGAAAAAAAAATTAGAAATATATTGATGGAAGCAGTCAAGGAGACTAATCCTTTAAATTGGAAAGGTTTAAGTATCTTTGGTTTACTATGGCAAGGAAGCAAGGTTTTTCTTCCATATTATTGTGAAAGGTGGAAAAAAAAATGTAGAAGCAATGGAAATTTGACAGGAATAATGATCATCAAATCCAGCCCCTGTTCCTGTTTGCAACCATGCAAAACAATTATTTCAGAAAATGACTTCTTTTTAAGCTTAAACCCCCTAGGCTTCTTACCCCTAGAAGGTAGTTATGGAAGGATTTACAACTTATTAATCATTAACTATTACTTCATAGAAAGAAATATTTTATAGATTTCCTTAACTTAAAGAGCTGTCCCATCTTTAATCAATCCTACACTTTAGTTTGTGAATCTAGTTGCCTTCTGTTAGACCCTTCATATAAGATATATTTTCTATTCCTCTTATCAACCTGGCAACATTTATTGCAATTTTAACTCATCTTTCTTGATCATCAGTGATCAAAATTTATACTTGATAATGAAATTAACAGAAATAGACAGGCCTGAAACTGGAATATTTGGACAAGAAATTCTGAATTAAGCTTTTAATATACATATAAGAAAAGATCAATTATTCTGAAAAAATGCTGAGACGCCAGCTCTACAGAAAAAGGATTACGTTATTTTTTGTTCTCCCTTCAGCTATGGACAGCGTATGGAAAAACTGTGACTTGGACCTAAGCAATTAGTGAGAGGCAAATTAGATGGAAGAAGAATATCAAAGGAAGATCATGGCTATAATAAAACCAGCTTCCATAGTGCATAAATGCATCACATGATCATAAAAATCGTGAAGACATTGGCACAGGATGGCACGAAATCTGTCAATAGCTCTTAACAAGCTCAGCAAGGGTGCTGTTAAGTTGCATATTGTTACAGTAAAAAAAAAAAAAAGGAAAGATAGTTAAAACTATTTAACTTTTTGACATTCAAGCTGTTAAAGATGATTAAATATAATGTAGCAATAGCTATAGGGCATGTAGAGATCATAAAAAGATGAAAGAGACATGGCATGATAACCCAACAGTGCCTCAGCAGTAATGGCAGAACAGTAATAGTCTACATATTTTTCATACAGCTCCCTTGCTGCTCAAAATCCTCTCTGTCATGGACTAGATTAATGAAACTGAGAAGAACTTTATAAAGGTAGCACTTTGCTGTTGAAAACTGTTAACTATCAAATCTATCTGTGACACTAATGCTACCTTTTTACATTGTAAATTCTTTCCTAGAAGAATTCTTCATATTCTGTGTACCTAGAGACCTCGATTATTATAAATTACTTGTGCTCTATACCTGGTAATTTTGTTTAATCCTAGGTACTTATTCTTCTGTAAATTTACACGGACAAACCAAAAGCAGAAGGAAACCACACAGAGGAAAAGACACACAGGGCTGGGTTCTGATGGCTTTTACCCTTCCAGCTAGAAAGTTGCAGCCTGTTTCTGTGAAATGACTTCAATTTTCTGAATATCTATTTCTTCCTTAGAATTTAAATGAAAACAATATGTCCCTGTTGGATTACTTGAAAATAGCCCCTGTCACTTCTTCAAAACCTTTATTAGAAAATAGTTTGTTCACAAAAGTTCATGAAATTCATGGCATACATGAATTTCATAGATTTCTCAAAAATTAATCATATAATCTTTAAACATAATTAATTCTAATATGCCATTGTGGTAAACAAGAAACATTTCATAAATCTCTTAAATGTCCTTTAATACTTGCTCAAAATCCATATAGGTTCATGGACTCTAACATGAGCAGTTCTTTTGACAACAGTGGAATTATTAGTATAAAGGCGCTCAAGAATCCAAGTTTTGCAGTACTGGCCATAAATTCTTGTAATACTAAAACTCACTAAATACAGAAGGCATTTAAGGGATTGATCTTAAGAATAAAAATAGAGAACTGGAATTGTCTTCTGTGAAGAACTGAATGTCAGCATTTTGTTTTCACTTAATTCTCTCCTAGAATCAGCATCTTTTCCACCATGTTTTTTTTATGGAGATCATATCTGATAGAACATTCTTCGTTTCATGTGCTCTGTCCAACCTTCTCTACCCCAGTATTTGGCATTCCTATAAAAGCCTTATTTACATACACTTTTTTCTTAGGGAAGCAAGTATCTTTGTTCCTTGTGAGCACTCAGCTGTATTATACATTACTGCCAACTTCAGCTAAAGATGCAGAAAGTACTGTGATTCAGAGACATGGACTGTTGAGGCCCTGAAGGGAACATGGTCTTCCATTAATTTGTCTGTGCCTCCTTCCATAATATAATTCTTTTTTTAGCACCTAATTGTGCTTTCTATGAAAATGCCTTATTTTGTCAAGAAAGTGTAAGGATTTTCTTAACTAAGTTATGAATGAAACATATCCTTTCAAACATTACCACTTTTATACTAAGTACATTTTTTTTTTTGAGAAGTTACAAAAGAAGACAATTATTTAGTCTGAATTAATGAATCTAAAGATATTCAGTACTTTGGAATCATTTGTCAGTCCCTAGTATCTTTACAACAGAATAACCCCATCTTTCAAAATGCATGCTTACTGAAAGTCTGTGCTATGGCAACATTTCTCTCTCCCTCCTCCCCTCTCTCCTCCTGCCCTCCCTATCTCTTTGTATATATATTACAATCTCTGCTAATCCAGACTTTATTCTGAGTGAAAGTTTTTAAAGAATAGAGGGCAAACTGTGAAAAAAATTACAATCTTGTATCATTTTTCCAGTACTGATCAGTAAAGCCAGGTTAGCAATTCGCAAGGATCCTGCCTTCCTTCCAGAGATAACTATTTAAAATCAGTTGGAAACAAAGTTATGCTTTTCAACTGAGACTGGAACTCAAACTTCTGGAGTTATCACTATTTTATGTCTTCTTTTTTGCCTTCCATATTTCATGTAATAAATTTTATTGTAAAATAAACTGTCACAGCTAGGAGTGGGAAACGGG
>VZRE01013970.1:0-45749 GCA_013396775.1 Cephalopterus ornatus
CCATCTAATTCTATGATTCTATTATTCTATGACTTTGGAGTATGGAGATCCACTGTGTAATATGAATTAATTCTAAAGGTATCACACCTAGTGCACAATTAGGCTTTTCATGAATTACAGATAACATCCCATCCCTAAGACATAAGTTCTTCAGATGCTGTAGCATTCTGTGAATTCTGAATCATATGTGTATACATATAAACTGTCTGAGTCTTTCGTGTGGGTTTTTTGTCTGATCTGCTTTAAGGTTTTATGATTCAGAAAACCAGTATTAACCATTGTTAACCTAGTCCTATTTTAATTTTCTTCTTCCCAAAGCCACAATGGTTCTAGTTTAAACATAAATATGCTGCTTTCTTTTAATTGAAATCAAACTGATTGATGTGCATAACATAATTTTATCAATTTATGTAAGTGTGTGTACAGATGCTATTTGTAAATGAATTTATGTATCAACTGCCTTTCTGTTTTACAGCAGCAAAATTAATAAAATCTGAATTAGTTTCACTTTTAAATATATTTTCGCTCAGTGGTAAATTCAGGCATTGCAGTCTGCCTGGAAAAAATTTCAGTCTGTTGACTGTTTCACTGGGGTATGTGACTTTTAAGCTCCATTAAAATTGAGTTGCATATTCAGTCAGTAGTTGATAGTAAGATTTTAGGGTTATGCAGACTGATTTGCAGTCACTTCTGCTGTGGCTTAAACAGTAAGTATTAGTTATTGATACAAATAGTCTTCAGAAATATTTGACTGCTTTTGAGAAGGCCTATTCAAACCTCTCTACTCTTCCTAGGTCTTTCAGGTGTTTGATGAAGCCAGATAACATGTCAGTAGATTGCACTGAAAAATGGCAGAGAGATTTCACCAAAATAGAAACAACTTCAAAATTTTTACCTTTCACATGATATAAGATAGAGCAACTTTTATCTGATTCTTTTTCTTTGCATTTGGGGAAAGCACTGTAGACTGATGAAGTAGCCATGTCAAAATTATGCAGGCCTAACATGTCCTTTTCTCATCCTTATCTTTTTTCTTGCAATGAACTTGGTAGTATCTGGGATTTAGTCTCTCCCTTCTTTTTTTTTCTTTTACTGTTCTGCAATTTCAAAATCTCTGCCATTTTAGGAATTTGCAGAATAACAATTAAAAAAATGAGTAAAACTAGCCAATTTTCATTTTTTTAATTTTATTTTGAATAGAAAAAAAAGGAGAGAGTAGAAGAATGCAAAATTTTTTTCGTCTGGCTGTGACATAATTTCAATTTAAAGCTTTGTTAGCAGCTAGTTTAATTTACCATTTGAAAAGCTGAGACATTTATTGCTCTTGGCAGAATAATAATAATAATCATGATAATAATAATAACAATAATAATAAGTAATTAAATACCATTTCTGTAGAGGAGTGTTGAAGTCATCTCCATGGTGGCCTTCATTGGATGTCAGTTATTGCACAATAGGTACAGGTATCCCCCCTGAACACTCTTAGAGCCATGGACAGTCTCTTTTGTATCACTCTGATAGCAGATAGGACATATCTCCTGTAATTCTAAAAATGTGCTCCCCTAGCACTGAAGTCATAATTATCTTCTGTAGTGTAGTTCTTTGAAAGCTAGTCAATAGTTTTGTAGCTGAAGTTGATTTAAACCCCAAATTAAAATATCTCTCTTGTAACAGCTTTCCTTAATTATTTTTGATATATCATTTGAGTAACACCTAAACTGATATCACTGAAAACCAAAGGGAAAATGATATGGAACCACTTCCCCCAAACCAAAGGTTAGATAAGCTCTTTTGAACTTAAAATATGTGGGAGGATGGGGTTGTAAAAAGTGACATATAGTGTGTGGATGTTAGATATTAAAATGTATGTCTGACAGTAAACAGTAGTTAGCTACTGTTTAATGCTACTCATATCCTGGTTTATAAAGATAGTGTTTGAAGAGGCCTACAGTACCCTGTCATCATTGTCTTTGCTGGGACTACATTCTGACTCATGGAACAACCTTGTGATAACAGGGACTGACTTATTTTAAAAGAGATATGCATCTCTGTGTTCCCTTGGAGAGGCCGGCTCTTTAGTGAGGCACCAGCTTCACTAAACTCCAACTTTGAGCGTACTTCAGCAGCTTGGAAAAAGCACAGCTACTTGAGAAAATGCAGGTCAGAAATGCCAATATAATAGTACTTCTCTTGGCAGACATTTGTTTTGCATACAACCTTCCAACAGCTCTGTGATCTTGGCCCATCTGGAATACAGGAGCTCTGGGCATCCTGAAACAACTGGAAGTCCTTTAACCTCACTTCATTGTTCACACTGCTGCTATCATGCCTGGTTTTCCCATGCTGATGGATGATGATTTTTGGCCCATACAGTAATCCTAACTACTGTCCTACTGTTCAGTTCTGTCCTCATTACTCCTGAAGTAAGTGCCAGATTATCTGTATACCACTTTGCTGTTTCTGCCTCAAGTTTCCCTCCCCTGAGTTTTCTGGACTTGGGTGAAAAAAAAATCCTGTATTACAACTTTTTTTCTTTCTTGGGACCCTATGTTGTTCTGTCCATGACTAATTAAAAGTAAAATATCTTCTATATGTCTTCTTTCTAATCAACAATGTGTATTTAGGTTGACAATGGTCTAATTGAAGTTTTCCTGTTTTGAAACAGCACTAATGACTCACAGTAGGAAGAACAAACACACATTTCAGACTTCTGATATTTCTAAAAACTAAAATATCTTATTCAGAACAAACCTAAGGTTATTCTGTATGGGATTATTAGTCCAGCCTTTTTGCCTATCTGTACTTCTCACCTTTCTCAGGTGAGAGCCCATGTTCATAGTTCCTCACTGTAAGGAGAACCATCTTTTGAACCGGCTTCCTCCCAGTAGTGAAAGCCAACAAATATAAAGAGCTCTCCAAAGTCAAGAAGACTTAACCTTCTTGGAAAGGTCCAGCCTAAGGGTAACTCTATTTTAAATCTGGATCTATTTTTACTGTGATGTGCATGCTTAAGTCGTGTCATGGGACACGTCGTGGGTTACCCGTTGCTGGTATCAAACGTGTTGGCTGCAGACAACCCTGTCAGTAGGACAAAACAGTTTGCTCAGTGAGGCATATTAATTCTTCTGCTATGCTTATGGAGCAGTGCTTCCTTTTATTGCACTGGATGCAAACAAGTTTGGAGCTTGCTCAATGCTCTCTAACATGTTGCCAGTTGTGCTGTGTGGATATGCTTTTCATCACCTTGGAAATGTGAATCTTTCTGAATTACATCCATTCTTCTATATGAAAATCCTTTCTGTTACTGCCTATGGCCTCTTCTGCTAGGTGCAGCATTTCCCTGAATTTCCTGTGAAGTGGAAAGGACCTGTGATTTTTCTCCAGGTGTGGTGCTTCAATTATAAAACCATAAACTAAATGAGAGCCTTAATTATAATGGAAAACAGATTAGAATATTGTCATCTGCCTTGCTGGGGAGCCAAGGGGAGATTAAAAAGCCAGTGGCCTAAATTTATGTTATTTGTATTTCTGTGAGTCAAACCTCAATCATGTAAAACAGCCAGTAGGCCTGTATTAATGGGAGAGGCCAAGAGAACTGAATCTCAAAGGGCTGTTGCCCTTAGGACATGGTACATTATGATAATGTGATGAAGAATAATTACCAAATGTGAAATATATATTGTCAAACATGAGAGCAAGCTATTCCTAACTGAAAATGAGGATGTGAGAAAGATAGTGAATGCCAGTCAGCCCAGGCTAGGCATCTAAAGCCACCTCCACTAAAGCTGACTGTTGAGTGACTGAATTGTCCTTCAGTTCTTGCAGGTCGAGGTAGATCAGTGGGGTGGAGTAAGCTGGTATTGTTTGTATTGAAGACAGATCTTAACAATTCCTGCAGAAATCATAGTTATATATTTATAGCAGAGAAAATAATAGCATTCCTGATAATGACCATTGTTATGATAAAGCCTACTGAATGGCAGTGATGACAAGAGTGTAAGACTTTGCCAAATGATATTAAATGGAAGCTTCTACGTATGTATGTATGTGCTATTGATGCTGGTTATTTCTGACAAAATACATCAGTGCTTCCTTTCTCTTCTAAGTGTGGTAGGGTTTTCTTCAATAGCTCTTTTCGTGGCTGTTGTGCATGATGTTTTCTGCATTAATGCTTGTCACATGCAGGGTGGGACACAGAGCATCAGCGGTCTTTTGGCAGCTTCTCTCTTCATATTTGAGAGGTGCCAGGCAGCAGCGTTGTGTCCATACCCTCCTTTCCCTGCTGTTTGTCTTCAAGAAAACTGCGCTGTGTGTGCTGAAAGATTTGTTCTTGGTTCTTCAGTCTTCTCCATGATATGGTGTAAGGGCAACCTTGCAAACTTGTGTCCTCAGTCCAAAGGACATAGGTGTCCACAGGGGTGTAACCATAAATACGTAGCCAGCTGGACTGAGTTCAGTGGCATTATTTTCATGCTTCAAGTTATGCATGAATTAAATGTTTTGCTGGATCAGGCCTTTATTACGGATATTTGTGCAAATTCTGAGTGAAATCTGTCTATAAAAAACTCAGGTAATAGTATAACTCAAAACAAAAGCATGCCCAGCTAAGTTGGTGTGGAGTTCATGGGCCAAAACCTACTTGCAATAACAAATCAAAATTAATTTTTTTTAATTAATTTTCTGTCTTGGGAGAGAAGAATGATTTAGCAATTGGATATAATCATCTATAGACCAAAACTGTTAGCAAATTTGTGACATATATTTTGCTTCATTGTTTGCCAAATAGCATACACGTGAAGTAGCTACCCTTTGAGGTATCATTTTGTTTAGGTGTTACATTGATGATATTCTTACAGCTCTCAAAGCTGATAGTTGTGTGTCTCATCTTATATAACATCTGTACCTCCACACTACTACTCCACTGTAGGATGGAATAGCTGACCCATTTTAAAGATGGAGAGCTAGCATTCAGGTTGGCTTCTTCAAGATCAAATAGGTGATCTCTGAAAGAGGAGACTCTTGACCCAATGCTTCAGAGTAGCATTCAAAGTAGTGCTTTCTCTGCTTCTTTGCCTATCTGGCAAATAAACATCAATAAATCACTGGAAAGAGCTTCTTTCTGTTGTTAAAAAAATTAGCTTCTCATTGGCCCTGATGAAAATTTAGCATCTTGTAAGAGTTTTTGCAAGCCACTGAAGGAAGCATTTTAACAGTTTGGGAATCTTACCACTAAAGAAAAGTACACAAATACATGTCAGTACTTTTAAAATCAAGTGATCACATGGATTTTCCCAATGTATGGATCACAGGCTAGACATGTAAAATAATGGAACAATCAAAGTAAATGGGGACTTCTGAAAAATACCGCCTCTTTATAAACAAGAAACAGAAATATTTAGTGTAAAGAAATATGGATAAGCCTTGAATTTGCACTTAATGTTTTGTATATTATTGGCAAACCCAACAAACAAATAAGATTTTTGAATACCGTATCAAGTTTACTTGGCTTTTGCCTCTCCCTACTTTAATGTGTTTTCTTTACAAAGCCTAACTGTGTGACTTGTAGTTAAAAGGTTAAACAGTAAACAGTGACAAATTTTCCTCTGTTTCTCTTGAATTTTGTAATATAAATCATTGACTTGATCCAGTCTCCACCTCATTCTGGGATACAGATTGGTTTCTAGGGTTGTGTTGTAGATATGGTATTTAATTCTGTTTTTCATGAATTGATGGGAAATAGAGTTATTCTGTTTCAAAGTCTTCCAAATGCTACCATACAGCTGAGAGAGGTAGATGCTGAATAAAAACATCAGGAATCATGAAATTGTGTCCACAGACCTCTCTCTCTGTAAGGAAGAGTGGTAAAGCAACAGTTGTATTATACGCTTTGGTCTGAAACCATGTCTCTCAATTTGCCCTTAGGCCAATGTTAATTGCTGAAAAGCCAAGTGATATGAACGGGTTTTCAGAGTGCAGTACTGCTGAAAAATAAATACCATAAGAAAACAAGATAAATACCCAGTGCTAAGAAATGATGATTCTCTAGATTTCCTGAGTCAAGCAATATTTATCAGGTGCATTGATTTAACTAGCGGCTATTGGCAGTTACAAATGGATGATGACAGGAAACAAAAAACCACCTTCATTTGCCATAAGGGGGCTTTTCATTTTAATGTAATGCCTCTTGGAATTACCAGTGTCCCGACTACATTTCAAAGATTAATGAACATCATCCTGTCAGGTTTAATATATCATACTTCTCTAGTACACTTGGACAGCATACTGTTCTCCTAGATTTCTGGAGTTTTCAGTGACACAAGACTTTTTTAAGACGTAAGTTCTGAAAGGAACTAAATATTTAGTAGTTTAAAAGAGAGCTTTCATTCCAATTTGGATACATAATAAATACTATAAAATTAATTTATGTCTGTGGAAAATAAAAGTGCCTTATAATGCTGCAGGATCATGCAGAAAGTTGCATATAACTGTGCCCTGTTATCCTGGAAGTAGTATTATATTGTGTAAATATAAGGAAGCAAAAAAATTACTCTTAGACAACAGGAATCATTTAACTACCTCACTAAGTCTCATGGGTCTCTTACGAAAGTGAGACTGATTCAGGAAAATGTGTAATTCATTTTTTGTAACTTGAAGAATAGATTCAAAAATTGATATTAAAGCTGACATTAATAAAAAAAATCAGGTTGAAAAGTTAGTAATCCAAACTTATAGTGATTTAGGCTTAAATTTATTTTGTTTCAATGAGTTTACTTGGTTAAGCTCAGAAAACATACAACTACAATTTTTTGATATAAACCACACTATCTATGCTATTATGATGAAATAACATCAAGCATGCACTCCTACAAAAAAAGAATAATTTTCTTTTTCTTGAAAAAAAGCCTTGAATTGTAGTCAAAATGCCATTAACAATTACATTTTTTTTACACACATGAAGCATATTCCAAAATGATAAAAATGAAATAGTTTTATTTATTATATATTTGGTCCATTATTCAATATTTATTATACTTCACAAGAAAATTTTTATTCTTCTTTTATGCTGGGGAATATCTTCATTTCTGAGGTGAAATGAGATTTTTCCTGACTTGTTATGTATCACAGCCCTCATTCATAAATTGTTTTACTAGTGGAATACCTCACAGTGTATACAAAATTTGATCTTAGAAAAACAATTTTCAGGGGATGAATAGCTTTTCAGAATTATTATAATAAATATAAAATTGATTGTGTTATATATGCCTTAATTTAATGCATATGTGATTTGGTTATTTCACTATAGAATGTTCCATTAGGTTCCTGTAACCCATAAACAAAAGATTCTATGGAAAACAAGAAATGCATGTGCAACTTGACATTAAAATTAGTCTTTGCATTAATGTTAAGATTTTGTTTCACAGGGGATTTTCGTGTCAAAACCTCTGATGCTGCCTTCTTTGATTTGTATAAATATACACCTACTGGTCTTTTAAAATTGTTAGCCACAATCTTAACAAATTCCAAAAGGTAGAAAAGAATAATGCATATGGGTTAAGGCAGCAGTGGAAACTAGGTACATAGTTTCAAGAAAAATTAAACACTAGCAAATATCAGTAAGTGTGGTGAGATATTTGTCACTAGGTTTTTAGATTAAGGTTAGCTATTTTATTAAAAACAGCTTTCGTTCAAGCACAAGTTACCAGTCTTGAAGCAGAAATGATTCTGTGACATTGTACAGCCTCTCTTATGCAGGAAGTTGAAATATAGGATCAGTGTGACTTCTGATTTTAAATCTCTGAATAATTCCTTTGCTTTGATTAGCAGAATATAAATGTCCAGATGGATTAATGGTTTTAACAAGCCTCTCTAATTTTTTTATGGTTGTTTTGGGAGAGCTGCATGATAGTGACATACTTGGGTTGATTGTTTAATTTTAGCATTTAAAGTTTTGTGCAAAATAAATCTGAAAACCTCTTTATCAACTGGAAATCATTTTTAAAAGTCTATTTGTATTTTTTGTTTTTATTAAAATTAATATCGTGCCATCAGTAAACAAAAATAATCTGTGATCAGAAAATCTAATGCAGCTGAAACTAAACACTCTGCTGTGTTTCCCTTCAAAACTCTTGAAATTGCTACCTTGTTTAGACTTCTGAAATTGCTAAGGAAATGCTGCAGTTACCAAAAGTGCCTGACAAAGAATTCTCAACCTGATCAAGGTGTTTTTTGAGCTGTATGAGAAACAAATTTTGTGTCCTTTGACCACAGCACCCTGCTTTAAATAAGCATCAGTGTGAAGTGCAATAAGACTGAAGCAGAACTGTGCAGGGCGAATAGCACACAGCATTACGCACCTTTTTTTGGGTGGAAAAACACTTGGTCCTTGTTCCTTTTTACATGCACTGATTTTTTAGAAGACTCCTTAGAATTTTCACATTGAATTCCACTTCCACATTAGCTGTTGGAAATTTAATGGGTTAAGATGGATGAGAAAGAGGAATCTGATACTGAGTAGTCATAAATTTGATTTCTTCAGACTAGGAAAAAGCCTAATGCATCAAAATAGGCTTTCATTTTTACAGCAATTTTTGAAAAAAGCCCCACACCTTCATAACAACACAGCATTTAATTAGACATACTGCAATAGCTGAGATCATTCTTTGGGTGTCTCAGAATCTTCACTAATTGCCAAAAATAGCTCTTAAATGTCATTTATTACTTCTGCCGTGTAAGGTTTGCTTTGCAAGGTGAAAATACCAGCTATTTATTCCATTCCAGAGTTATCCAGGAGATTCTCCAGAATCACATGCTTTCTGAGAAGTATATCACCTCTGGCCTTCATCCTTAGCTGTGCCTCATCTGCGTATGTAGAATTATTTGCTGTGATATTAGCGATGAGACCCTTTCCTGTGCTGTGATGCTGTGGTGTTTTTCAATCTTGTGTTACTTATCATGCCAGCTGCAGTAATCTCTGCATGCTGTGACTGGGTAATATTGCCTCCAGGAGGTTTAAGTCCTGCTCTCAGCCCTTCCTTAGTTTTCCTATATGGCCACAGGCAAATCTTGATCTGATCTCTCTGAGGTGTAAAAAAGGGGTTAAACTTCAGATGTCTATCAAATAATAAACATGATGAAGCAGAGGAGGAAATTGAGTCTTCCACTTGTCTCACCACTTCCTTCTCTCTTGCTAAAAAGTATTTGTTCCTTTTACCTAGAAAGCTGAGATCATCTGCTCATGTTTCTCAACTAACTTGTTAAAAATCTCCTGTGTAGGCAAGTGACTATTTCTAACTTTCATGCCTTGAGCTACTGTTCTGTAAATTCTTCTGGTGTCTTATTGAGCACATAACAACTTTCATCATTATTGTCAACCCTCTCAGTGGTGTGCTGAGATTTTAGAAGACCTAATTTTATCAAACTAATTTCATCAGACTTTATTTTGTCCTCTAGTTTCTTATAAAAGAAACAAATCTTGAAAAATATTAGTCTACAACTCTGGTTTGTTTCCTGGACTGATTTTGAATCTGTCATTCTCTTTTGCAGGGTTTTTTGAGATTTTAAACCTTCATTAGTTTTATGTATGGCTTTTTAAATGTGAGAGATGTTGTTTTTGAATAGCAGTAGAGTCTGTCGACTGGAGGCCCACTTTCAAATTCTTAACTTGATATTGCCATGCTTTGGTGTGTACCTTTTTGGGTTCTATGTTTGTTAGAACTGTTGTGCTCTGTCTATGCAATTAAATAATGTTTAAAACAAGGACTTTCATTGGAAGATGAATGGGAGGCAGGGTGGGAGGACAAGAGGCAACAAGTCCAAGCTGAAACATGAGAGAGTCCAAGAAGATGTAAGGACAACATTTTTCACCATGAGTTGCTTGAGGAGGCTGGACAAACTCTGTCCTTGGCATTTGCAAAACCCAACTGGATATTGTCCTGAGTAACCTGTTCTGATCTCAGAGCTGGCCCTGCTTGGAGCAGAAGGTTGAGTTAGAGACCTCCTTAGGTCCTGTCTCGATACTAGATAAGCAGTTATCCAGCCCACTCATACACACATTTCTTATGGAAGCAGGAACTGTTAACAGTCCTCTGAGTTTTCACACTGTTTCATCATATAGTTACTAATTTAAACATTTAGCTACTCAGAATTTCTACAAAGTTTTGAAAATATACTAAGCAAAGTGCCTTTTCCTTTGAGGCCCCTTTTACACAGAAAGCTGTATGAAAAACCAAACCAGAAACACACATTTCAGGAAACACTCTGTTTAGGGTCTTGGCCCATGTAAGGCAAACAGAATGTTCCCGGATTTAGCTCAGAACAGGCAACAATATTTTTATGCAAGTTCAGAAACTGCAGTAAATAATCTGTGGGTAGGAGGTGTGTATATCAATTACTTATATCTGTACTGTGTACATTGCTGTGTGCCAAATATTAATAGGGATTGGAGTGAATACATGTGTATATATGTAAGTAGCTCATTTTGAATATGTGACTGTGTCACTAAAATAAGGTGGTGCATTTGGTTGCTATATGCCTGTTCAGTGAGCAGCCTCATCTGCTCATGGAATTGACATTATAGCATTCTGCTTTCAAATGCATTATCCATCCTGAACAGAACACGAACAACATAAAAACCTAAGAAAATGATTCTTCCCTGAAAGATAATGCCACATAATTGAGTCTCTGTATAGGTTGTTTGGAGACAGTAAGAAAGAAATGTAAAACAGGATCCCTGAAACTGGTACAGCTTGTAAAATCTTGTTAAGCCATGTTAAAAAAAATACATTAATGCCCCCATTAGAATCTGCAGTTTATTTATTGCATCCTATTCTTTAGCCCTGGTAGGCATAGGCTTTTTTTTTTTTAATCTTCCATCCGTCCTTCTCCCTCCCCTTTGAAAGTGCACTCATTGAACTCCTGGCAATTAGTGTAATTGAAATTTATTGACAATGCGGCCGTCTGCTGAAGCTTCATTGTTCCGATTGCTTAGTGCATAGCGCTATTGAGCAGTGCCATGGCAGTGTCAGACAGCTCATACCTTGCTCAATTATATCAATGGACCAGTGACTGCCAAAGGTTCCTTTGGGGGTACGAATGTTACTTAGTGATAAGAGCCTTTCGAAACAGAATCCCAGGGCCCCATCTCTAGTGGGAGATGGAAATGAAATATGTATTTCTCTGCTGTGGAAAATTAATGTAATTGGCTCCCTTAAAAAGCTTTGACAAGTTGACCTGTTTGAAATCTGAGGAGGGCTTATACTGCAGTATCATATTATCTCCAACATAAAACCCCTCCTTTGGTGGCAGTGACAGTGGGATAAAATGGAATTTGGATAGTAATATTAAACTTCAGCTCTATTGAAGACGTTCATATGTTTTTCCATTTATAGCTGCAAGATGAGGTCATACAGAAATCCTACCTTTTTTGTATTACCATCTAATCTTTTTGTTTGTTTGTTTGTTTTGATTTATGCTAGTGCAGGAGAGAAAACAGTGTGTGTGAGTAAGATCTCTATACTTAGGTTTTCTTCTAAAAGGTCCATTGATGGAAATTTAAATGATATGTCAAATGAGAATATTTGATTTAGGCTAATTTTGAAATCAGATTTGAACTCTGAGAAAATAAATTGATATGTTCCTTACACACATAAAGGCTTACACATCAAGAATAAATAAAAGGTTGGCACAGCAGTCAAAAAATAAAGCTGAATATCCAAATATGCATTTTATCTTGCGTTTGAATACAGATGCATACAATAATTTTGTCTTTTGTTGGAATTAAGCTACCATGATAGAACAGGAGACATTTACAATGGACCATACTCTGCCCAGGCTTAAACATCATGCATTTCTACTAAATTCACTGTAACAGTGTGTTTGAAAATTAGTCAGAGTTCAACTTGTGTTTTTAAAATTTTTTTCAGATAGTAGAATGAGTTGATATTTTATTTAATAAAATATTAAAAAAAAGAAGTTTGGAATGGAAACGTAAGTGTAGAATTTTATTAAATTATTATTTATTTGCCTTCTTGTCAAAATCAGAGCAAAATCTAATGTTGGTAAGAGATGGGGGAATAATTATTCACATTGTAAATTTTTGCATTACAGTTGTCTTTAGTCTTTGGCACACAGATGAAGATCTCTTATTCATGGGTGTTTAGGGAACATAGGATTCTGGCTGTTGTATGTGGGGGTTTTGGGCTGTAAAATCCTCTTTTTTCACTGAAAAAGATTCACCAGTAATGAAAAGAAGCATCTCTGGAAGACTGAGGCACTGGAAGTGGAAGAATCTTGGGTGCAAAAAATGTAAGACGGAAGGGAAGCAGTAGTTTAATTGAGGTAAAAAAAAAACCTGCAGCAGAGATAATGAGGTAAATTAGTTATTATTGCTCTTTAAAAAAGAAGACAAAGCTGAACAAGTCTCCTTAGTCTCCTTTGATTTTTGTGGAGATTGAATTTGGTGATTATTTTGTGATTTGAATTGCTTCAGCTGAATCTATCCCTGTTTCTTTGCTAATCATTGCTTCCTGCATTGGAAGAACACCTTACCTGGTTTCAGTTTGGATGCCACCAAAATCTGAGAGATGTACAGTACTATTAAATCAGAATTAAAACCTGTGTCCAGGATTTGGCCTCAGACCTAGAGCAACCCTACTTTTCTTCCAAATTACTATTCCTCAAATTACTGCTGCTCAGAGCTTAGTAGGAGTTGAACTAACTGATAGGTTTCTAGTTTTAAAGCTCTAGAAAGACCTCTAGACCCAAGTAGCATAAAATGTAGCCCAGCAGCTATAAAATACTTCAACATACTTCGATAGTGCCCAGAGTCAGACAATACTTCAGTGAGTCCAATACTTCAACAGTGTCCAGATTCAGTTACCTCTTGTTTTTTAGAACAAATCATGGGGAAGGAATGCAAGAGTTAAAGAATTAAATTGTCAATATTTGAATCAAGGTACTTTAAGTGAATTCATTTAAATGAGGAAATAATGATTTTAAATATTATTTTTGGTATTTTTTTGTATTACCAGTTTTATTAGTATTTAGTATTGTCACAGAATACATTTGTATTTAGTTAACTGAAAGTCTACCTTGATAAACTAGAGTTTTTTACAGAGTCTCTGAATCTTGCATTAAGTGATTTCTTTATGTTGTTATTTGATTGCTTTGCTGGATGGTAAACTAGTTGGTAAAGGACTAATCCCCTGTATCTGAAACAAAGACAAGATGTAATCAAAGCTCAGTCATCAAACCTATCCTACAGATCTTCCAAACACGATCATCTTTCTTCTGTTGCTCTGCAAGAGAATCGTGCAGAAGATAAATATATATAATACTGGATTATTTATATAACTTTAAATAATTTCCTTTAATCGCATTAAACTTCAGTGAATCTTGTACATGTGATGGGTTTAAAGCTTTCATCCTAACTTCATAAAAGTTCTTTCAGAGCCTGTACTAGAGAACGATCATTCTGAATTGCTACTAACTAATGAAAGCATGCAATTATTTTAAATGTTCCTCCAAGGGATTTGCTTGGTAAAGTATTTTAAATTCATATATAAAAAATTAATGACAATGTGAGTTTAACTTCCTCTGCATCTGGGCTGACTGCAATCATTACATAGAGACAATTATTCAGATATCTTTATTAAAAGTATAGTGTTGAGATGCACGCTTTTTTGTGTGTCATAAGTTGCTTTCTTGACTTCATAATATTGCCATACGGTGAAATATACTTTACCCATTGCTTGTTTAAATAATCTGTCTTTAGCCTTAGGAACATAAATTGTTTCTTTCCTTCCATGTATTCTGCATACTGGTAAATGTTAAGATTAGGCAACTTTCTAGCAGCTTTATGGTCTAAAACAATATGTAGTAGGCCTGAAAGTATTTTCGAGTACTATTAATTTTTTTAATTCCCTCACTGATGCAAGCATAGTAAATTATTTTAAGCATTTTGTGGATTAATTAAAATTTCTGTGGCATTATCAGCTCAAGAAATGTGTAGGCAGGGGGGGAAGAAGAAGGAGAGAGAGAGGTGAAACTAAATATGAAACTCTTGTACATGAGTAAACGTACATTTGGAGGAAGATAGGGATCCCCATAGCTCTAAACCTGGTTACATCTGTTTTAAAACCTCATAAATTTCTGCTTAGCAGTCCAGCTGGTCAGAACCTTAAAAGAACATGAAATAGATACTCATCTTGATAAAACAATTATGTTGTCAGTTCCTTTGATCAGCACGAGCTTGACAAAGCATGCTCCAAACTTGTACTTTTAGCCTAGAGCTCACAAAATTTGAAGAGGTGATCTATGGAAAGGAATGAATTGTCTGAAATACGGGTTTTCATGAATTGTTCCTTAAGCACCAAATCTTGGCCTGCACTTATTTGAAAGTTGGGCGGTACCAGCCCTGGGGTGGAGAGAGAGAAGAATATTTAGGCAGTGAATGTATTTTCACTCCCAGCTGACAGCTCCATACCATAACTGTCAGCCATGACATCTATCTTAAGAGCGTGTAGCACTTCTCAAATTCTTTTGTGTCTGTCATTCAACTATGGACATGCTATGTGAAATCCTGGCCTGGCAGACAAAACTTGCTGACTGCCCGGATTTCATGCCCTCTGTGTGGAGTGGGGGAGAGGCTCTTTTTGCCACGTTTATTACTTTCTGCCAAAAGTCGCACCTCAGGCCTGGAAGGCTGGTGTCTCCCACCAACATGAAAGGGGACGTGAACGATGAGGTTGCACAGTAAAGAGGAGAAGCAAAGTTTGTTTGAGTCTTGCCTTTTGTGCTTGGACTGGGGCTGGGAAATGAAACTACATAGTGCTCCATGAAAGACAAACTGTAGGAAACATTGTGCATGAGGTGTGTTTAGCACAGCAAGAATTTGCAGGCAGTAGCCACATACTTACATAGGTTGTGCATCTCAAAGGATAACAGTTATCATTGTGGAGGTTTCATTGTTTTCTTTTGTCCTACACTCCTACTGGAAATAGAAAATAAAATCCTAACAGATTTGAAGTTTAAAAGAAACAACCAGAAAACATCTTTCAAATTCCATTTTCTAAAAGCTGACATAATTGAAATATAAATTTCTATTTTTTACTTAAGACTTATTTAAAGATCATGAAGGAAAAATATTTATAGAGCCAATGCAGTATGTTTTGGATTTTGTAACACGTAATGTTCTGTTGAACCAGTGAAAGATAGCCGCTTTGCAGAGATACATGTATTAGACTGGAGTAGTACTGAGTGTTTTCCTTGAAGTTTTGCTAGTTCACTGCCTGGTGCTTTTTAATTCATGCTCGTACATAAATTTGACACATTGAAGTATTGAGTATTCAGCATTAGGTTTCTGATAAAGCAAATGCAGTCCCTTGGCTGTCCAAGAGTATAAGTGGTTTGAAACATGATCACAACGCCTGGGAGAAATCTTTCTAATAGGCACTAGAGAGAGTCGACATTTTTAAAAGATAAAAGCATATGGTAGTCATACAAGAAGGGACTCCTCTGAGACAGAATTAACATGAGATATTGATAGTAGTTCTTTCAGATTAACACATTGCATAGTCATTACTAGTTTCGTTTGCATTTACTTAATGCATTTCTTCCCAGGTACTACTTACTCAATAGGGACTGTCTTCTAGTAAGCACTGACCAAGTGACGTGTATTGTAAGATATGTTCCAGCATTTTCTCTGAAAAAACATGCTGGGAGGGCTGAAATACCATTGGCTGAAATGAAAGGGCAGAAACAACCTGTTGAAAGAATAAAAAAGAGTTCTTTGAAAAGGCATATTGGAAAGCCTACAGTAAAGTGGCATAGATTTGTAAGAGATCTTATCTTTTGGCCTCCCATCATGGGAGTAGTTTTTGCATGTTTGCCTGTGCCTTTGCAAGCTTCTTTAGAGCATGCCATTAGAGTGCTCTTTGGCAGAAGAAAATGAGAGATGCAAGAAACCCATCCCAATTTTTACAACAAAATAAATGTTTTGTTTAGCAAAAGTTTAGTAGTGTTTGTTAAACAATGAGTTTTGCCTTCATGCAGCTGTTTAAGAAATATTGCAGTGGCCTGAAAAACATCCTGATGGCTTTACGAAAAAAATGTAAATGAAAAAGATGTACGCAGGCGAGTTTAAACAATATATTCGTATAAAGATGAAAATACTACTGCAGCACTGGACAGTATTCCGGATGTATCAAAATACTAAGTTATTTTTTAGGAATTACTTACACTGAAAAAAAAATTGTCCCAGAACCTCAAAAATATACCTGAAAAAAAGGTGTACTACATTTAGGGGGCTAAATTTAATAAACCCTGTTGTTAACATGGCATCTGACCAATATTTTAAACCAGAAATGATTTAAAATATATAACCTCCTGCTAGTGGAAGTTTCTTTTTTGCCTCCTTCTACAGGTCCTTTGCAGGTCTATGTCCTGAGTTTCTCTCTCCTGTCCTATTTTGGACAATCAGTCCTAAACTCCTATTAGCACAATTCTGAACCCTTGTTTCTTCTCACGGGGCAAAAGGAACAGGAATTGCATTCCAGACAGGAAGTACCATGCATTATGGAGGGTAATATATATTATCGAATGGCAATATTAAAAACTGGAAAAGCAACCAAACAACCAACCCTCCCTAAAATTCAGAAATCCTCCTAAAACTAAGACAGAAGAAATCAAGCTTCAAATCAGCGAAATAAAAATTAATAATAATAATAATTAAAAAAACCCCAACCAAAACTCAACACCACCCTTCCCCAAAAATTGTAGCAAAAAGTCATTGCAGGTTTGCTTTTTAGATGTCCGGGGACATTGTGTAATAACTGAAATTTTGGTTAATCCTCATCTTTGCTAAACAAGTGCAGTGCGAAAAATAAATCTAATGGTACTGGTTTTTAGGAGTTCTGTCTTTTGTTCTGCTAACTCTGATAGACCCTAAAATGGTTTTCTTCCCAATTTTGTGCTGAAAACAAAGAAGCTGTTCAGGTTTGCCAGACAACTACATCATCACTTTCTCTGTAATTTCCTGCCATAATTTGAAGAATCTATCTTGCCATAATGTAATAAAGCTCAGTGGTTTATTTACTGTGTGCCTGTATTTGCTATTATGTGTTTTACAAGGGATGTTGGCAGCACAAGCAATATTGTACATTTTCTAGTATATGAGGCGACTAATGCTGTTTTCTGGTGTTCCTTTTTTGGGGGCGGGGGGATTGGGAGTGGATTTTGTAGGGGAAGTCAGAGGAAAGTGTTAACTGATTAGTCTTGATTTGTAAATTACATCCATTTAGAAAGGTTTTATGTAGTCCTACTCTCACTAAAGTAAGTCACAATGCTGATTGCTTTGAGGGGAGTAGAATTAGGCCATTATATTTTCAGTGTGTTTTCTCTTCACAGTCACTACAGAAACAGGAATAGTTTTGAAAGAGGCAGGTGAATTTAGAAATCCCAAAGAGAATATTTATAGCCATTTCTTAGTATATAGGATTTTATATGAATTAGTATAAACAGTGTTGGCTTGTTGAGATGTGGATTACACTAAATTTACTGATTTTATATGTAAGTAGTCTCACTTATGTAGGAAAACAAATGCATATCAATGTGACTAACCTGCTCTGAAATTTTTCCATGTCATTCTGTAGGAACTATAAATATGAAGCAGAATGACATTAACCTGATTTTTTTAATACCAAAGACAGCAAGTGGAAAAATGTCATAAAATCAGATTTTGTATGACTGTCACAACTTGTCACCTACGTAATTTATGCTGTAAAAATATGAATAGAGCAGGATGCTATACATGATTTATAAAGATATAAATAGTAAACAGTGCTTGAAATGTATATATTTTTTTTACTAGCTATTCTCTAGCCCCATGGTGTAATGCTGAGAATTGAACTTGTTTCACAATTTTTAACTTTTTGTCTCCAGCAAATCCATCACATTGGAGAGAGGCTTCCTGAACTGGCAGGCAACTGTGAGACCAGCTAGATTTCTGTAACCTAACAATCATGACAAATTAAAGAGTCATGTAAATACAGCCTCAGACTATTAGTAGGTGGCATTGTTGTAATATTTTAAACCATAAAAATATAGAAAATGTAGGGGCTTTTTGACAGGTGATATTTTGTCTATGTTGAAGAACTCTCTGGCTGTGCTTTTGAGCAGTGTGAATTTCTTAAGTCTTGGGAGGAAGTAGAAAAAGTTGTGGTTTGGGGGTCAGGGAGTAGGGAAAGAAAACTACCCTAATTTTCAGGGGTGCAAAACTTTATTTACAACCTACGAAAGTCATCAGTGAGTTGTGAGTGTGCTTTTGCTGGATATTAATTGAGAATGTACTGGTATTTACAATACTAGGTTGGATCTCTGTATACTGATATATGGCTACTGATCTGGTATTGATCATGAAATCTTTCATATTAGGGGTAGGTAGGCATGTCAGGAAGTAAAGTTCTTTAGCTATAGTTCCCATGTAAGTCTCATTACTGATTTCTACCCAACCCCTATATGGCTTTCTTAGGCATTATAGACCAGATTTTGCTGTTAGACATAGGCATAGTGTCATTTCAGCTTTTTTCCCCATGGTTTTCTTTAACCACTCTTTAACTAGGCTGTCAGTGCTGCCTCCCAAGCCAGTCTGAATTACTATTGTTATATTATTATTATTATTATTATTATTATTATTATTATTATTATTATTATTATTATTATTATTATTATTTTGGAGTAGGTTTCTTGAGCTAGGGTATCAAATGCCGTATGTCTTGGGGAATATTTTAATGTCACATTATTTCCATCTCTGGGTAATCATCTGTCACTTTAAATACCAGTGTCAAGTAAAGACTCCAAGTCCCTCAGGCCAAAAAGCTCATGCTTTCCTCCACTATAAATTGGGGCACATTAGGAGCTACCTTCTCTTACAGTTTGTATTTTATCCCATTCTTGCTGATGATGACCACCTGAACAGAAGTTCTTCCTTGAGGTACCTAATATTTAGTCATAGTCTAATTTCTGGAGGAGAAAAAGGAGACTTGGATGGTACCTTGGAATTTGGAAGAGTTATTGTCTGTCCCACAGCTGCTTCTGAAGTCTCAGGTCACTGCATTCCTACACTCTGGATTGCTTGTTCCTTTCTAAGGAGTGGGATTATTGCACGCGGGATTATTGCCAGGTGTCAGAAATGAGGTGATGCTACTAAGGGGATTGCTTGTCTGAGTAGAGGTCAGTATGAGGGGGATGCCAAGGGCTCTCTTTCAGACTTCTCTCTCATTTGCATATGTCATGCTGAGAAACAATGCAAGAGTCATTGTGAAGACAGGCTGGAGCTGTTACTGGATAATAAGTGTTAGGGTTGATCGATTATTGCAGTTTAGTGGAGGCACTAAAATTTTGTCAGATGTGTAGACAGTGGACCTTGTAAACCTTGTTCAAAGCTGCTTATAGAAGAGACTTTTTTTTTAACACATAAGAACAAATCCATCTCTGAAAGATTCAGATGAGCTGAAGACAATGATTTACATGGCTATGTAGAATCATTAATATTGGAAAACAGCCATAGATCATCAAGTCCAACTGTCAACCCAACACCACCATCATGTTCACCACTAAACCATGTCTTCAAGTACCATATCCACATGTTTTTTGAACACTTCCAGGGATGGTAACTTCACCATTTCCCTGGGCAGCCTCTTCCAATGCTTGACAACCCTTTCCATGAAGAAATTTATCCTAATATCTAATTTAACCTCCCTTGGCACAACTGAGGTGATTTCCTCTCATTCTGTCCCTTGTTACCTGGGAGAAGAGACTGACCCCCACCTCACCACAACCTCCTTTCAGGTAGCTGTAGAGAGTGATAAGCTCTCTCCTCAGCCTCCTTTTCTCCAGTTCCCTCAGCTGCTCCTCATAAGACCTGCCCATCCTTCTGAGGCAGACTCTGTGTTTGCTAACATAATGTCTCTTTCAGCTGGTAGGAAGTCTGTCAGAGTTGACATGTTGTATGACTTTGATTTTGCAGTCTGGTGCAGGCACCATCAGGAGAGAAATGCCAGCCTCCATGCTTGTAACAACCCCTCCTCTGATTGTCTCCTTTTGTTTATCTAAATGTTTTCGTGGAAGGGACAGGTCACCGCAAAAAGTGAATATAGGTTGTCCTTTCTTTCTTTCCCACTAGTGCCAACCCAAGTGCGTGAAGAAGAGAGAATAATGGAGAGCCCCTGAAAATGCAGGGGGAGCAAATATGTTGCTCAGTGAGGGGTACAAAGCCATGTAGGAACTGTGAAGGTTGTGTTAATTTTGGGTCTGTGATGTGTGGATGAAGGGCTGAGAAGCCTCATACAGTTAGTAATTAGTTAATTAGTTGAGATTTGATAAGAAGTTGTAAGTTCTATATAGCGTCTTAGTGAGCAGGAACTTCTAAAGAAGGGGCCAGGTTTATCTTTGCATATCAGTCAGAGTTGGCACAGTGAGTTGCACACGTCTTCCTTAATGGGAGGTCAGAAGACTTGCCAAATGCATAATAAAAACCAGGTTTTTTTCAGTGGGACTTTAAAATCAAGATCATGGGGTTTTTTCCTTTTGTTTATCTAAATGTTTGAGATTGATAAAAGTAGTATCAAGAGAGAAATGTTAGGGCCTCAAAATTTAAGGGGCTTCCTCAGATCTCAAGAGGAGTTAAACCAATACACTGATTATGCAAAAGATATTCCTCTGCTAAACGTCTCATTTTGTACAATAGCAGAGGAGAACTGAATACAGTTGGAAGGCCTATGACAGGAACTAAAACATCTGCTTGTTTTTTCAAGTTTTCAGCTGTTCAAGTGTAGTGTAGATTATACTTCATGTCCAGGGTTTTTTCTTTTATGTATGTGTATGATGAAAGGTCTCCTTTATTGCATTCCTCTAGTTGGATATTTGAAGTATTAACACTGGTTTTAGATTTTGTGTCATACTGATGTCCTAAAGCAAAATGAACTGCTGTCATTGAATATGACCGAGAATTTCACAGAGGACTAAGCCAAACAGGTGGTTATGAGGAATCAGAACACCTGAATTCATCCTTGCTCACTTCCTTGCTTTCCTTTTTGGCTACTTTGTAGGAGAATACTGAGTCTGGAGTTCCTGAAATGCTGGCTGGATATAAGTACAGGATGTGTTGTAAAGATCAACATTGTTGCAGTAAATTATTTATGCTATTAGCCAAAACTCATTGTTGGTGTTTAAGAGAAGTTTTACGTCAGTGCATTAAGAATGAAGGATACTTCTGTGGTGACTGAACACAGTGTACAGAGTTATTTTATCTACCTCCCACACAATTACACAGCAACACACTGCATGTGCATGAATGAGTTTGTTGTTGCATGAGTATGCTAATATTTTGTCTTGAAGTGCCACGATTTTCTTAGCATTGTGCTGAGTGTATGGCAACCTTCTTTCATGCTGTCTTCACCTGGTCTGTGACTTTTCCATGGAATTTCTCACAGGTCTGGGTCTCAGACCTCTAGGGCTTTCATTAATGTTGCCAGAAGACAAGTCAAGAGAAATAGGGAGACAACATACTTACATTGTCTCCAGAGATGTTAATATCCTATTTCTGTGGTCTGGAGAGGTATACTTTCAAAAGTATTGCTGGTGCCAAAAGCAAGTTGTCCATGAGGCAGTTTATTAGCTGTTCTGCTCCTGATGTCTCCAACTAAGTCATTGGAAGCGATTGATGAAAATTTCTCTTTTAAGACTTTTTTTTCTGACTCATCAAATCACTGAGGCACTATTCAAATCTTAGAAACACTGCCTGAAAGTGTATTAGCATGTCAGAGATACATACTCCATCATTGGAAGCAGCACTGGAAGCACTGCAAGGATGAGGAGGTTCTGAATTAGTATGGCTTTGATCCCATATAGACAAGTTGTTTTCTCCACTGTTGGTGTGTATAGTAAGGCAGACCAAATTAGCAATTCCAGATGAGCTGATGAACAAGACTTTCATCCCTGGATCCAATTTCTTAGCTATCAGCAGACAGATTGGTTCTGTGGTCCATGATTTACCTGAACAGGCCAGTTGGCTGATGTGATAACTTGACTCCAGCTAGGCAAGTTGTGTCCATATAGGCAAGTTGAAGGCTGCTGTATTTTCAGCATGGGGACAAGAGGCATTATTCATGCAGATGACAAGGACCAGACTTTTGTACATTGCCGGTTCTAGGGCTTATAATACAGTCCACTTATATTACAATAAAAATCAGCTTTGTCTTCTAGACTGGACAAAAGTTTGGGAAGCAGTGAAAGGATCAGCATTCGGTTTATCTATGACTATCAGTGGCTAACCAGTACAGTAATGCTGTGGAACTCCATTTTCCATGTATGTTTAGTCCCATATTTTGGCTGATTATATAAACAGCACACTAGTTAAAAAAATGTTTAATATAGATTAAGCATTGAAAATTTTTTGAGCTTTTCTGGAGTAAATATTTAAATATATACTCAAATTGCTTTTTCCCCTAGATCTATGTGTGTTTTAGAGAGTTGGTTTTCTTTAGTAGATAATTATAAGTCAGTTTGAAATTTTCCCTCGGGGGGTTTAAAAATGCTAACACCTACTGAAATTGTATTAAGACCCATTGTCTTCATTGTCTGAATACTTTGTAATCTGTCTGAGCCAATCTTCAACTTAAAGGTGGTTTATTTTGTACATCTAACATCAAAAGATGTTGCTTTGGTAATATTTAAAATATGTGCTTTGCTTTTTTGTCTCTCTTTTTTTTTTTTCTTCTTTCCCACTGGCACAGTGTTTTGTATGCTAAAATTATTTCAAGGGAAGATCTTTGCTGTAGAAACTCACCCTTCATACATATGCCTGAAGTCAAGAAAAGCATAGTACTGTTTATTCCATATGATCACACAGCCAATTAATCAAGATCTGAATGAGTATCAAGATGTAGCCTTCATTCTGTCTGCTTATTAACTTTCATTATGTGTAAATCTAAGTTGTAATTGTTAACAGGATGGATTATGCTCTAAATTTTTTTTTCCTATAACAGCATTCCTTCACAAGTCCCCTTATTAAAGTGTACCCAGGGTGATATATTATGTTAAGAAGGTTTAAAACATAAGGTGACAATGACCTTCCCTTTAATTAACTATGATGGAAATAAAGGTGAGAACAATGATGATGAAGCTCTGCTGGAGACCATAAATCATGTCCTGCACTGGTTAGACAGGACACAGCTACAAAAATAACCTTGCAATCCACAGGTTAAATGGCTCTTCCATTTTGCTGCATTCTCTATTGTTTTTATTTACATACACAGAGATAACTTTCATTTTATGGAAGTGTAAAAAATGTCTTTTATCAAATAATGAGTTATTTTCTGAATACACTTGAAAACATCTGGATATTTTGTTTGTTACAATATTACTCAATATTCCAGCTTTTAAACAGCCAAGTGGCATATGCAGCAATGGAAAGTTGGGATACTTCGGTGTTTTCTTCTATAAACTTGTGCTTTAAAGGACAGGATTCTGGACTTTCACCATATGAAATGAGCTTACCAATCATATTTTTCAAGATCTGAAAATATTTTCTAACTTAATTAAGTAGGTTTAAGAGCATATTACGTCTTCTTAGCAATAAGACTATTTCTTTTTCTAAATACACCTCTTTAACTGAGTTATAGTCCTCTACCATGTAGTATACAAACAGACTCTGCAATATAATGGGAACACTTAAATTTGAGTTGCAGTTCAACAGAAGTCATAAATACATTGACTGGGGTCAATTATTGCATGATAAATTAAGAAAGGCTTCTGTCATCCTGACTATCAACATTGAAGAAAGAATATTAAAGGCTTCCTGTTCAAATTGTATTGGATAACCCTATAAGATTAAAATAGATTCAGAAGCTTTCCTTTAAATTAAAAAAACCCAAGTCCCTAAAACAAACTAACAAAAGTATACAGACTATTTTGCACTTCCTTTATGTCTTGATTTTTCCATGAAACTGTGCTCTCAGCCTTTGAGACTGGTAAATCTAAATGTGGAAAACAGAAAGTCTGGTGGAAAAAAGAGTTCAAAGTGGATGTTAACAGGCATTAAGCAAGCATTTTGTGATATTTTTGGAACTGATAATGGTGAGGTAGGTGTTGTAGAACTGAAAACACCTGAATGAAATTAGTATAACAACAGCAAATCCAAAATTAGCGGTCCATTTTTTTCTGTGTTGTAGTGCCAGCAGTCATTGCTGGGGTAAGTTTTAGGTGGTAATTTTTTTTTCTTTTTTTAAATTTCAAGATAAGAACATGGAGTTTTATCTTACGCTATTTCCCAAGTGCTTCAATGTAGCATTCTAAGATAAATCATCAGAGACATTTTGGCTTTTTGAAGTGCAAAAACACAGATGAAGGGATCATGGATGGAGAACTAGGTGTCTGGGAGTTAGTTTTGAGTAGACTGACTTCTTAAGGCAGTGAAATGTTTTATAGTTAAGTGACATCGACTTAGTTGATTGTCCCTTTATGAGGTTAAACAGAGTGTACAAGAAGGGGAATAATAATTCTTACTGCTTCAGTATGTCTTGTAAGTAACCCTTCAGCAGAACAAGTTTTTTCTTTAAGCATGCAGTCTGCATTAGTCCTTCCTCTGTGCTGGCACGTGGGTGGCAATATACACAGGTTTTGAGACACAGAAAATATTACTGAGGTTGAAATGAAGTTTCTTTGTGTGCTGGGAAATGTGCAAGTGATGCACTCAGCCATTTTTAACCATCATTTTTCCCTGGGTATCCAAGACAGTGGGAACGTTACTACAATATTGATTTCTCTAGTGCCTTCCTGAACATGTTGAACAAGCAACAGAAGTCCCCGGGACATCATCACTTCCAAATGCCTCAACAATATTAGGGACCTGATGAGGTAAGATACCTCTAAACAAGCACAATATTATTCTGTATTGGGTACTTCTGGGGAGAAAAATCCTTTCCAGGTCTACAGGCATCCCAAACACTTTGATTGCCATTGATCTCCCTGAAAGTCTGAATTATTTCTTTTTAACAAGTTACTCAAGCATTTCTATAAGAACTTCAGTCTCAATCTGCTTTTTCAGTCTTTAGATCTTATTTTCTATCTTAATAAATGTTTCCAATGGAGAATATTTTTGCTATACAAAAGTATACTGAGATATCTAAAGAACAATATTCTTGTGCTGGTGCAACACACTCACATATTTTACCAAAATGACAATTTTTGAGTCACTGGAAGAAATGGTAATGTCAGAACATTGGAGAATTGGTGATGGGGTAAAATGCTGTAAATGATATAGCACAAGTGTCAAGCATTAAGGGCAGAGCTGGTAAGAGCCAGAGATAGACTCTAGCTTGGCTTCTTCCTGCAAGAATCGTAACAAATTCCACAGTTTCAGGCCATAACGATTAATTTTCTTAGTTTAATTTTCTCTGAAGTATCTGGTCAATAGTAATTTTCCCATAAATAATAATAACAGGAAGTCTTTGAAGGAAAATGAGAAATTACTTTGCTGCTGCTTTACCCCTTCTCTGGGTCTGTAAAGCTTTTGGCTATTGTAATCCAATCTTTTTAAGAAAGAGAAAAATTTTTACCATTGATATTAATTCATAAGAGTACTTAGGTGTGATTCCCTCCTACTACTTCATTGTCTTTTTTGGTTCTTTTTCTATTAGAAGAGATTAGATTAGAAAGCCTCTACATTTAAGCTTTAATTACTTGTTTTTCATAATCTTGAATTCATGCCCTCACATAATTAAGTAGTGAAATTCCACAACATTTGCTTGGTATTTTATAGGTCTCCCACAATTTCTTGCTAATTTTTTCTTGTCTGTACATTGTCTTTACCTGGCTCCCAGTTTTTATCAGTATTTAATTTTCCCTTTCTTATTAAAATAAGAAGTACTCCAAGGTTCACAATCACCTTGGAGCCAAAAGTGATTTATAATTATGTGGTGCAGTTGAAAAATGTTTTTTTCTCAACTCCTCTTTTAACTTCCAGGTTTTTAATACAAAAGTAGATAGTTGTAAACTTCTATATTAGAAATTTGGAGGACGCAGGAATAGTACTGAACTAATAAATTAAAGAAGAGACATAAACAAGTGACAAAGGCCAGAAATGGGCTACTTTTTAAAGTAGCAGGTCAGCTTATTCATAACAAGAAGAGGGTAAAGGAAAGAGAGAAGGAAATTGCTGCAGGTTTACTCCTCTAATGACTGTCAGAAACCTAGGAAAAGCTCCAATGAAGATGCATAGGTATACATTTAAGAAATGTGGTTAGACTTATTAAATCTAAAATAAACATTTCTTATTTATTCTCTGTCAAAAGAGAAATGTTTCTTTTTTGATGACTGGCTGTCTGGCTTTTGTTTGTTTGGCTTCTGATTTTTTAATGCAGTTGAATGGAATTCTCTTGTCTTACATTGGAATCTCAAGTTAGTTTAGTTTTGGGCAGCCAAAGAGAACATTTGAGGGCACATTTAATGTCTAGAAGGTTTTAAGGAAAATTGCTTGGATGAGAATATGATTTGCATGTCATCATTTCTTCCCATGGAAACTGTGAAAGGACGTGAGCTGCGTATGCAGTTCGCTGGCAGAAATCTTTTTTTGTAGTAGTTTTAATGGAAGCAGTAAGACCTTTTGCATTATTCCTAGAAGGGTGTAGAAATTGAAAAGAAACTATTCAGTGCTGTGTATTGGGCAGTTGCAAAATGTGGTTGAGCAAATCTCAACGTGTTGAGATCCCTCTGTAAAGGGGGTCTCAACCAGCTACCTGCATTGGGTGCTTATCTGCACATCTGTGGGGGACTATGTGTTGCATATCAGTTGAGAGCAGATTCTTTGGACATGATGTGCATTAGTTAAGATGAATTAGATGCACCCACTCTTTTAATGTTGGACTAGGTTCAAGTACATTTTTTCATGTAAGATATTACTGTCTGAGAAATGCCATTCACCTTACAGAATTCTGTAATGTAGGCACATATATAAGATTCATAATATAATGAAAAGTTGATTTTTAATGCTGTGGAGGAAGGGAGGTAACCCTGAAGGTTTGATACTAAGGGGTTTTTTTGGCTTCTCTTGAGTCCTATTTAGAACAGAGGGTGAGAGAAGTTAGTTTCACAGTTTAAATTCTAGATATCATTGTAAGAGATTTGAAAAGTAAATAATGAAGTTTTAACATAACTTTTCCTAGGTTGCACTTAATAAAAAAAAAGAGGGTTAATATATAAATCAACAGGTGTGTCCTATCCCCTTGAGCTTTCTGAAATATGATTGAGTTTGGTTATTACTTTTCCTTTGACTCCACACCAGGATAAGAAGACAAATTTATGGCTTGTCAATAAAATGCCAATAAGGTTAATAAAAAAAATCACTGAATTTTGATCAGTTTCAGATTTTGAAATTAGGAATTTTTGGGGATTTTTAACAAAAATAAAAGGAAGTGGGAAAATGGGAAAGTGGCACTGACTATTATAGTCTAGGAAAAGGCTACCTTTACAGGACCTCTAGTGTCAAGATTTCATATAGTTTCCTGACTTTGGGATGAAAAATGTTGTTCCAGACTCTCTTCAAGAGTTTCAGGAGCCTGGGAGTTTTTCTAGGAATTTTGAGATTTGTTTAAAATGTGGTTAGCAAGCCTAGTTGCCCTAGTACAATTGCTGAAAATTTTGGTCTTTTTTTCAGTCAAGGGCTGGTAGGAGAATCAATCAAGTGGTTTAGAATGAGATAAACAGAAGGTAAAGTAACAGCATGGTTAGAGGGTCCAGTAAATCAAAACCTCCCACCCAACTACTCAGTGAAAATTATCTGCACTATATTATTAATATCTGTCATGGTACCAATGGGATGGTAAGAAATTTTATTCTGAATCACCAATTACAAAAAGCCCATAAAAGAAAACAAAGCTGTGACTAACTAGAATTTGTATTTGAACAAGTGAAAGTCAAATCAATTTCACTGGATCTTTTTAAAAACAGATTTTGCTTGGTTTGTTACCATTTTGATTTTTTACCATACTTGGTGCCAATCAGGCATGACAAATAGGCTCACCTTTGAACACACTTTGCTCTAGTAATGTCGTAAAGTAACTCCCTTTAATTGGTACCTCAAGCCACTCTCATCAAACAAGCTCATAAAAAGAAACTAGTGACAACTTTCACTTCTGCTAGATTTATGAATCTCATCTGTACCCAGACTGTGTTTACATTGCTACTCTAGGCCTGACCTTAGATCAAAGAAGCAATATATTTTTTTGTTCCACAACAAACTTGCCCTATCACTTCAATTCTTGCAGTGCCTGGCTATTGTGATAACTTTGCACTTAGAGGTGCAAAGGGTAGTTACTTTACAGTCAGGGTTACAATTTACTGTAATGTAGCAAATATGTTTTGAAGCCAGATACATAATTTTAAGTTAATAATTTATTCCACACGATATTTTTTTCTTCACAGATTGTATAAGCGAAGAGTCTCATGTGTGCTCATTATTCAAAAACTATTCACCTAATAACTTCTGTGAATAATTCTTGGTCTTGGTCTGTAGCTCATTCTCAAGGATCTCATTGTGAATATTTGATCATTGAAATTCCAGCTCAGTGACTCATCACCTAAATCATATGGTATGCTTCTGCCAGGATGGAGGAACACAGCCTTTAATTTTCTACTTAATGATTCAGAAAGTGGCAAGCACTTGTCCTCTGAAAGTCAAGGCCCTTTATCAAATACCAGAACTTGAGGTCTTATCTTAGTCACTCACTGGTTTTAGCAGATGCTGGAGCTAATAACCTGCAAATGCAGATTCAAAACTCTTTTTTGTAACTGTTGAATTTTAAATTAGATACTTTGATGGATGCACCTACCTTTATGTTCTTCTTTTCTAGTAAGTATTCCAGGCAACTAACAGATAAGAGTGAAATTATTCAAAGTCTGTTTCTGCAAAACATAGGATTTACAGCAGCAAAAATTCCTTCTCATGTCCAGTAATACATGTTCAGGAATTGTGTTATGAAACTAAGAATTTATTTTCAGCTTTACAGTAAGTAACTGTACAGTCTATACTTGGAGTGGTTCACAGTGGAATTTATGATCTTGATTCATATGAAATTTCAGAGAATACTTATTTTTTAATTTATAGATTCTATACATTGACACTTGTCATCTTTAAAGAACACTAGTTCTTCCAATGATAATTTGTTTTAGGACGCAAACTTTGTGAGATCTGCATTTTGCCTGTGCAAGTGCTTTCTCTTAGTAACATTGTTAAACCAGAAATAGATTTATTAGGTTTAAATGCAGGTGTTTTATTTGATCGGTCTATAAAGCCTTGATATTGGATTAATTTGCCCTTTTTCGATCAACTTCATGTCAGAGGTTTTCAGTGTAGCATAGCATTTATGGTCTTAAGCTGTGCCAGGGGAGGTTTAGGTTGGATATCAGGAAGAAATTCTTTACAGAAAGGGTAATCAGGCATTGGAATGGGCTGCCCAGGGAAGTGGTGGATTCTCTGTCCCTGGACGTTTTTGAGATGAGACTGGATGTGGCACTCAGTGCCATGATCTAGTAATCACAGCAGTGTTGGATCAAGGGCTTGACTTGATGATCTCCAACCCATCTGATTCTGTGATTTTATAATTCTATGATTTAGAATGAGTGAATTTGGCAATCAGTGATATTTATGGTTCATAGAAATACGCATTAAGATTTAAAAGTGTGTTTGGAGTATAACTGTGCATCTATTTATAATTAGCTCTATACCCAGGTCTTTATAGTTGCCTTCCCTGTATTTCAGGCTCTCTGGGTTGACAGGGACCAAGTTAGTACATTATGAGAGATATCAGAAAGGAGTTAATGATTCTGAGAGTCCTGGTTCTTCTTCTTTTCCCTCTTTGTTATAGCAGTGAGAAAGTTATTTCAGTATTTTTGAATTTACGTATCCATCTGCCCTTCTCTTGACAGTCTGTATAGATCAGTTCAACTTTGATGATACATAAGTTGTGACTTTATTAACCTCTTTAGGAAAAGACACTTCCTGTCAAAAGCATAAATGTACTCTCAAAATGGCAGGTTGGATACTGTTCTGAATGTTCTTTGTAGCATTTTATTTACCACTGGTGACTTCCGTTTTATAAACTACTTGGAGCTGCTGTAAACTCTTATTTACTATATGGGTAAACTTTACATTCATCAAACTTAGATCTAGAAGAATATATGTCTATCATTAAACTATGCTCATGAATTAAAGCATTTTAGACACGGTTTGCAATCATGTAAGAAACATTTATCTATTCTTTGTGAGGAACATGCATATTTGAACAGATATATTTGGAACTTTCTCCAGCTCACACTGTTCAGGAAGAATAATATTAAAAGATTTTGCTTCAATTTGAAACATTTCTAGTTGGATTTTAATCATGTTTAGAGACATAGTGAGTTTAAAATAATATAAAAATATGTTGTAAGCTACTAGATATTCAGCATTAATATAGGTTTTATTATTCTTTCTTTCCCCATGGGGAAAACTTTTATGTAAAATGCAATCACTTTCCTAGTTTATGCTTAATAAAACTTTCAAGCAATACTTCTTCATTTTTTGACTATGCGCAAAAATTTGCAAAGCAGTCAGGTGCTGATACTAGATATGGCAGTAGACACATCTGGGAAAAAACCCCTCTCAATAATGCCACAAAATATTATTTCCTAATGTGCTCTGAGGTTTCAAAATTCCGCCATCCAAATATGTAAAAAGTCAGTATGGGATAGAAATATCTAGTTTTTCATACTGAAAAATTCAAAATATGCAGTTAAATAACAGTTGCCTTTAGCTAGATGAATTCATTTGAATAAGTTCTTTCTCAGATCCAGTAATTCCCAAACCGGGTTTTTGGTCTGTTTGATTTATGATAGATTTAGTGAAAAGACCGAAATAGCTTAAGAAATTCTGTCTTCCTTTTCCTAATAATTTCCTTGTTCAGTATTAGATGAGACCGACTGTTTTCCATTGATCAGCACTGTTTTCAAACACAGGGCCTGTCTTCACCTTCTAGCAAATAGCTGAGAGCCAGTTAGGGGAGGATGGTACCAAAGTCTCTGCTTTGGGTCAGGGGTGAAGAAGGTTAGAATGAGCAAATTTTAGGTTTAAATTCTCATCACAGGAAGCAGTAACTGTACCTATCAATAGAGAAGGTGTATGGCAAGCAGCTTGAAAGTGACCTAAATGGTTACTTCCATTTACAAATTTCATTTGCCTTGCAGGGTTCTTTCTAAAAAAAGGAGAGGATGGGAAAGGACTGCTAAACATGAAGAATACTTCCTGCAAAACCACCAGACTGGAAAAGAGGTAATTTTGCCTGGATCTATCCTGCTTCACTAAGCCAAATGGCTTGAAAAGGTACATTGTACTCTGACGTTTTCCTGTTCTAATTTATTCAGTTTACATCGGAAATGTGATAAAGAAACCAGTCAAGGATGCCTTGCTTTGTAAACAATGCAATAGTGAAGTGCCATTAAGGATTTAGAATTAGAAGGTAGTGCACTAGTTTCTTGTCTCAATTAACAGGCACAGCTCATACAGTCAAACCTCAGTCTTTATTATGTATACAAAGGACTAAATTTGTGCTGATTTAAAGAATTTACCTAAATTGCTCTGGGTGAAAAAGCATGTTCTAAAGTTAATATATTAAAAACCTATTTTTCAGATATAATTCAGTGGATATTTATCATGAGTGTAGGATATTTAGAGTGTGAAATTAAATCAAGGTAAAATCCCTTATTGAATCTTTCCAGAATCAGTTTTTCTGTTGGGGCAGATGGCTCCTTAACTGCAGGGCTGATTCTGTTTCTCGTCACTTGGGGAAAGGTTTTCAGAGTAAAAAAACCACCAAACAGATGGTGAGCATTAAAAAAGATGTGTTCAAACATCCTGATGTGTCTGTAGGACAGCAATAGAGAAAGAAGTCGATATGGTTGGGGCCGGCCTTATTCCTCTTACTGGGGAGGAAGGACTTGTTGCAGTGGTTCATGGATTTCCATCCTTTCCTCTTTTATGATAGTGTGCAACTACAGGTGTGGCTTTTGCAGCCCTAATAGCTGCAAAAACTACCTGAAGGAGAAATTCCTTTCTTCCAAAGGTAATGTGATCTAGTTTTCAGGTGATGTCCAGAAAAAGAATATTTGCCCTTTGATGTTTTTAATTACGTGTACTTATAGCAATGATTTCAAACTCCTTAATTGTAAGAATTCTTGCCTTAAGTACCTAAAAATTATTTCCCTTTGATTAATGCAAATATGATAAAAAACTTAAAAGTATGTTAGCATTCAGAACTGCCATAACCTTGCTTAAATACTGTTTACAGTGGATATGAATAATTTTCAATATATCTAAATGAACAGCACATTGTTTAAAAAAATTAATATGCTCCACATATTAATTTGAGCACATTCCGCATTCCCACACTTATTCATACAAGTGAAAGAATTTACACAGTGAAGTCCATTTATTCCAGTGCGGTACCATGAGAGTTCTGTATCAAAACTACTCCATCATATCCACTATTTTTAACTACTTTTCGCTTTTCTGTATTTGTGCTGTGTCATAAAGAAACTCAAAATACACCTCCAAGTGTAGACAATGAAACACGAAAATAAAGTCTCATTGTTAAAAACATTTTGTTTTTCTTTTCCACCTCCCCTCCTGCTAATGGTATTTTATTTTTTTATTTTCTCTGGTTGCCTACTAATGTTGAAGGAAGTGCCTCTGCCCCATATTTAACTCTTTTTCTGAATATGTTTCTAGGTTTATGAAAAATACATGTTTAAAAAAACCCCAAAACACACAAACCCCCTCAGAGTAAGCAAAAAAATTGCGAGTGACTTGTCAGGGATCTTTTTTTTTTTTTTAAACATGCAACCCCAATAATCAGCATGAAGGAAGAGTTTTTAATGGGTTTAGTATTTTTTACTTGAAGCTTGTAGAAATTAATACCTTCATCTCTGCAAGTGTCAAAACATTAATTTGTGTCAAGAACATATGCTTTCAGTACTTAAAACAAGCTTGTTTTTGTGCTGTTGCTCTGCCTTGTTAGCTCTTACACTTCGATTGTCTGGAAAGGTTGCCCCTCTCTACTATACAGCAAAGGGGCCAGGCATAATTTCGCCATGGATTGAATGCATGTAGCGAACAGTCATTCCTGGCGGAGAAAGGCTGAGCCCCCTGCTATTGTTCTCATGACAAATAGTGAGTGTCCTCCCTTTCCACTGTCTGACCTTGACTAATTGTGTAGAATTGGTGCAGCTGTCCCTGGCTCATTCTGCACTGCAACACAAGGGCATGTAAGAAACTTTAAACTACCGTCATAAAACTCCAGTTTGAGGACTTCATCACAATGCGTGGTGCTCGTGTTTTTTGTTGAGTGCTGTTTAGTTTGTTGCTGTTTGCTTCCTCTGATAGCGTGTTTTATAGTCATGCTGTGTTTTCTTCTCACTTGCTTTTGTATGTATTTCAGAAAGCTGTAGAGAGTGGTAAGAGGGTATTACTAAAATAGCTAGATAAAGTCATATGGAAAAATGCTTCTAAAACTATCAATTAAAAATGGTATGGGAAATGAAACTTATCTAGAAAGTGAGGGGAAAGACATGTTTGTACTTTTCTTTTTCCTTATTACTGTCATGATCTATTGTTGCAAATTCTTTTGGTAGAAAGCTTCAGTAGATTAACTTGCAAACTGAAAGATATAATCAGAAAAAGAAGTATCATGTGCATATTAATACAGGTATAAAATTTTCTGGTGCTGCTTTTAAATATTAAACCTACCCGAATATTCTAATTACTGTGGGTACCAAAGTAAGCAAAGTGTTTTTCCTGCATAGGTAATTTTCCATGATACATAGACTGATTAAATATATATTAATGACAATATAATATACAGTTAATGTAACTTGGAAATTTTACTATATATCTGTTGAAAAAATTATTATTTCATTTGTTTAATTAGGGTGAAAATTTGCCTTGTGAAGAGGGAAAATTCAGTGTATCTACACCATTTTTAAGTCACACAGCTTTTAGTGTTAGAGGTAAATGGACTTGTGTTCAAATGATAAATAGGTCTTGCATTTGAGCAAATTCCATTTATATAGAAAGAACTATGAGCTTACTTTATTTAAAGCTGAACCTAGTTCAATAAAGTTCAGTTTGTCAGCTACTGTGCCTTTTTCAGTAACAGTTTCTCAGTGACAGATTCTTTTTATAGAATAAGCAGATTTCTATTTTAAAAAAACCCATACAAAAGTGAGAGGCCTAATTTGTCTGCCCAACATATAAGTCTCTCCAGAATAAAGAGAACTTCTGGATCCTTGGATTGTGTTCCTGCTGACAGGATGACTGCTCAAGTTAGACACATGAAATAAATTAAGAAAATTAAATAAAATCTCCAGAAGAAATATCTGCAGTAACACAAATTTCAGATTAGGTGGCAAAATACTTGTTGGAGGGATGCAAGTAGTACATGAATTTTCAGAAGTGATGAGTATTTGGTAGCTTACGTTGATCCGGGCACATATAAGTCAGACAAGGTTGGCAATATAATACTTCACCTCACAGACTGTTTTCCTGGATCTGCTGTAATGAGTGTGATTTTCCACAGTAAATGGAAGGACTGACAAAATTTTGTTCATGAGACCTTTCTTCCACAAAAACTCTGCCATTGTTACCTGCGAAGACAGGCGAATCAATTGTTCTGCTTGGCACGTTGCTTACTGCAAGGAAAGAGTGGCGACGTGAGCTGAAGTACTGCAGGTAGACATTTCAAATGATTGTTTTGAATTCCTGGTGTTGCAATATGATAGCAAACAGGATTCTCTTTTAAAAACTACCCATCTCACTGCTACTCAGACCTGTGCTGGGAAAGCATTTAGTACCACCTCGTAACCTGTTTGAAACATTTCCAGTGAAAATAAAATTTAGCAAATGTGTTGGTTGACTAAACAGTCCAACCTCAATGAGACTTGATAGTCTCACAGCAATGTTCAGCTGTGGTGAGCAAGTTCCTCCTTGGTTTGACCCGAAGACATGACGGCCATTTGTCTCCTCTCACCCTTTATAAGTGCCTTCTGATGGACCTCGACCTCTCTCTAACTTTCTGTGTAATGGATATAACAACTTCACATTACCTGACAGCCTATTTTTGACATCTGAAAATTATTAGCTCTTATTTGAAATTTGGAGAAGTACATTGCCAAATTTTGAAGGTGGTAAAGTCATATTTTAATAGCTCACATGTAGAAAACAAAGCTTGTTTTAGTTCCTATAATAGAAACAAAATAAATATAAACAAAACAGTTGTTACTGATTACAACCTACAGTATCCCTTGAGAGCAGTCACTCATCAGGGCTGTGTACCCATGCTGCTGGAGCTGAACTGACCACAGAAGGCCACTCAGAGATGGGGAGCCCAAGTTCTCAGACTCACACCTAGCTAGCTATCGGAGGCAGATAAACAATGTGGCCCTGGTTGTACGTCCATGCTACATAGTCCTTCAGCAGCAATGCCAGTTTAAGCTGTCAGAGTTTTTGTTTTGCATGGCAGTGTGCTGCCTTCCTGCTTGAGCCAGTACAGATGTTGCAGGCAGTGAGCTGGCTCAGGGACATACCAGAAGTTCTTCAGTGAGTTATTCTCCCATTTTATAGAGAGTGCAAACAGATAAAAGGCTGGAATAGTTTCAAAGATGAGGGATATTTTCAACCTTGTTCATACTGACAGTCTAGAAGTTGCAAAGACACTGCTGGGACATGTGGGTGTCTTGCACGTGGATAGGAATTGGAAGGTGTTTTAAAGAAGAAATCTTTAATCTGACTTTGTGGCCAAGCCCTTTGTTCTGTGGAAATGCACAGGCTGGATAGTTTTAACTTTCAGTGATTTAGATTTTCTGTTGTGTGTAGATTAGAAAATGATTAGTAAGATGTCATCCTTGTGCTGCCTGTCTTCAAGTCCTGTGTGGATCTTTGAAATCAAGCACAGAGAAACAACCTGATTCTCTGGAGTGAGTGTGAAGGGGCGAAACAGAGAACTTGCCAGTTTTTTTGCCTTTTCCCCTTCTGTCTGCCCAACAGAGAACTAACATATGGGAGAAACAAAGGAATAGAGTGATAGTATTTCAGTGTTGAGTTTAAATATGCCATTGCACACTTCTCAGTTGTTCCCATCAGTGTAGTACTGGCTGAATGGTGTCTGATTCAGGCTCTCCTACTTTTCCAGCAGTCTTAGAGATGTAAATCATCAAATGGAGTTTGCTGGCTTGTGCCTGGAACATGGGACTCCTTGAGATGCTTATGTCTTTTTTTTTTTTTTTTCACTGCATAGAGGATATGGAAACTTAAAAGAAGTAGTGCTTCCAAGAAAACTTGCAAGTCTGCAAGAAGTGGGGAAAAAACACAGAGGAAGAGACAGGATAGCCATGCTATTCAAGAGAAGATGCAATAGGGACAGCTTTTGCTCGTGTGCAGGTAGGATCTTTCTTTCTCCAGTGTCTCTTCTCCTTTTCCCCTGGGTTTATATTCACTAGTTCTTTCCATTCCTTCCTTTTCTAATACGCCCTCTCTGCTCCAGTCAGAGAGATCAGCAAGTCTTTCTTCAGCTTTTTTAAACTCTCCCTGAGACCAGAGGGAAAAGAGAATCACTGGAGACCCAAACCAGGAGCAGCAGTGAATGCAGGTTGTGGGTAATGGTGGAACAGCTCCAATGTTTTATAGCTTGGCACAATGAAAATAAGGAAATGTAATGCTTTTAAAAAAATGAAACCTATTTCAATACAGGTTTTCTATGGCCTGGCTCATAAAATCTTGTTTAATATACTAGTAACTTGCCTGCTTCTGTCCTGAGTGCCTGACTTTACTCATTTGGAGTATGAAGTAGATGAAATCTTTGCCTCACAGGACTTCAGACAGGCTCACCAAATCCTCTAGTTATGTTTGGAAGTATTGGTGGATGATATTCCATGGCTGAATTCTGATTTTTGAGTTGAATAACCTTCTTGAATTTTGACTGTCTACCTTACATATGCATGTGTTCTTTATGTTTGAAAGGAAACCCAGCCAGAATGGCTTTCAGAACATGGCACACAAGTTGCAAACTGAAGAGCTTAATTTTTTATTTAGGAACGAACGCTGGCATTAATTAGTTAGGCTCTGAATAAAATAACAGCTTTTATGAGCTTATTGTGCATATGGGCCCATCTAAACTTTCCTATTCTAAGTGTTTTGGAGCAGCTTTATTTATTTGTCAAGCAGAAGTAAAAATCAGGAAGCTCACTTTTTTTCTTGGCTTTACACTGCCTGCAGTGTTTATGACATCCCATGCACAAAGACAGATATGCACACAAAATTAGGGATAACATGCAAAGGATTACAGAAGAGCTAGCTAAACTATTTGATTTTCATATGTACAGGCACATGACAGGACATGACTTTAGCACAATGAATCTATTCCTTAAAACCCTATGCACCATATTAACTAGAAATTCAAATAAAGCCTTGCCTTTGCTTTCAAATAGAAGAGGGATTGGCATATTTAGACTTAATGCTTCTAAGTTCTCTACAGGAAAACAAAGCATCAAACAGAGTTGGAGTGCAGTTTTTCTGAGTAGGAAGACTGCTGCTCAGGGACAGAAGACAAATTATTATGTGTCTGATTTCTGCAAATCTTGCTTCACAGGAATTGTAAAAGCCAAGTGCTGAGGGAGACATGCAAGGGTTAATATAATTTCCATTCCAGTGAGTTTTGCTTGCCATTATTTTCTTTTTCTTTTCTCCCTTTTAACTGATTCATAGCATAAAATCTTCCTGGACACCTAATTATCAAGCCAGCTCACAGTCACAGCTGTCTGCTTGGAGAACCCATTAGATGCAGCAGTTGAAGCCTCCATAATTCCCCAAACTTCCCGGTTGTGAATATTAAGAAAAGATTTTTACATGTCATATGCAATTCGGAGGTGGTGTGAATGGCGCTGGAAATGACGAGCTCTGAATGCTTGTCCATCACTCCATTCACTGGTTACAGGTGGTCTCATTTTCCACTTTCAGATATCGGCTAGCTATGACAGCAGGCACTTAATTTGCATGTTCGACAGACAACAAACGGCCCTGTGCATGTCAAAATAGGTGGTGATGCGTGACAGTTCCTACACAATACTGTCTCCTCTTTGCTTGACCTTTGACCTCCCTGCATGTCTTCTTTCACAATCAGGAAAAAATGCACTTTTCGGCTCTGGAATAAATTTGATACCAAATTGATTATTTTCCTTTCTTCTTTTTATTCTTCTTTTTCCTCCTCCTCCACTTTTCAAGTATGCATGCATCCAGGCTTTCATCTTAACGGCTACAAAACTCTGCCAGAAGAGTCTCATAAAATTTAAAAATACGTAAGCAGTGAGAACAGGAAGCACCTTGTTAAAATTCATTGTACTTAAATTGCTCGAAAGTTCTTTGTAAATGCAAATGTAACCTTTAAAAGAGACCTTAAGTTGGGTTAATATTTGTTAAAAATAGGTCTTCTAAAAAAATCACAGAAGTGCTTTATGTTCATTTTTCCTCAGGCTGTATATCCATCTTTATATGTGCAAGTTGAGTAGTTTAGTACACATTTCATCAAGACGTTCCTCCAGGTGTTTATGACTGCTGTGATTTGTACTAATGTTAAGTAACAAGAATCAGTCTTTCAGCATCATTAGAAGTACACTTAGAGTTTACAGTTTTATTTAAGTCAAAATGCTAAGAAGTGATTAAAGGGCAAACATGTTTGAATGATAGCAGCTCTGTACACTTTATTGGGTTATTCAGTGTTTCATTCCTGGGGATTGCAGCTTTTTGTATGTGTGCTACCTCCTGGTTAAGTCACATCAAAGGGAAAGCTAAGATGAGCCAGATTCAAGCAGAGATCAGCATTGCAGAGTTCACCCAAGCACCTGAATTTTAATTCCAAAGATACGCATTCCTCCTTGTCTAACCAAGAATGACCATAATCCTCTCACAGATCTTATCTGAGCTGCAGCTCTTGTTTTAATTAAGAATTAAAGCATGACAGCAGATAATCACACCTCTGGGGTGTTACAAGATTTGAGATGTGGTTGTGTACCCAATACCCGAGGGTGTGATTATTCTGTGATAACCCCACCCCTAACGAGTCATCCTGTCCGGGCCTCGGTAATGGGCAGAGCACATCACTGTTAGCCTCAAACATCGAGCTGGATCAGCAATTAACAGTGGGCTGATCACAGGTGATAATGGACTAGCACAGTCTTTTCTGCTGTTTTTAAATACGTCTCATCTTTTTCTTTAGAGCTTTTTAGACCATTAGAAGACTTGGCAAGTTGTAGGCATTTCCAACCCCCTCGCCCCTCCCACCCCAAGTAAAATCCCTTTCATGAAGCAGCACCTGGTGAAATTTGACGGAAATGGAACTTCAGTGTTAATTTAAGGTATAAGATGGTCTCTTTGATGTATAGCTGAAACGCTTACAGCGTTACCTTGGTGAGTTTGTTCTGACTTTCCTGTTGTTCCACAACAACTTACTGTCAGTTTGGATGGTAGCTGAAGGCAGCAGACCAGATCACGCTCCTCACGAGCATTGAAATAATTGAACATAATTGATCAGTTAAGAGCTCAAACTCATAAATGTGATTTTAGTATAAAGTTAGTTAAACATTCAGCAGGGCAATTCTCATACCAAAATCCATTTCTACTACTAGTCTTAATCATGCTATTGACAGGTGGACTCAGAACCAGGATTTTGGTGTCAACCTGCCTAAACCCTAGTTGGGAAAGGAAGGAACTGCATGTGAGAGATGAGGCAGTCTCAGCTTTTAGCTCCAAATGGTGCTGGGACAGAGCTGCAACAGAGCAGCTGCGGTGTGTGGTCTCCAGTTGGTGTGTGCAAACACTGGTTCCTTTCAACAGCAAAGTCTGTCAAGAAGATCAAAATGGAAGGGAAGGTATGTTGGCCATATTTCCTGGCAGTCAGATTGTCTGTTGACGGCTCAGGAAGGCATTTTAGTCTTTACCTTTAGTCTTTACCTCTAGTCTTTACCTCTGTCCATTGGCATTAGCAAAGGCACCGTCTGAGGGAACAACTGTTTTGCTTAGAGGGAAACAGTTGTTCAAGCTGAGCTGCTCTTCAATGATGAGTATGCTTCAATTAACGAGTTGACTGAACTGCCAGCTCTGCTCTAGTCTAGGCAGACACTTATTTCTAAGGTTAGATCTTAGACTTTAGGGTCAGATGACCAGTGAGGCTGCAGCGGTTCATGATGGGGGAAGTTTTGTGGTGGAGCCAAGTCCAAGTCACCCAAAGTAGCTTGTTCTACTGGTCACTGTAAGAATAGAAAGGCTTGAATTATAGTAGAGTTGAATGAAAGTTCTCCCTTTCAAATCTTTTATATAAATTTTATTCTTCGTATGTCAGGACATTGTTAAACAATAATCTGATGTATTTACTGCTGATCATGGATTTCTGAACAGACATTTCATAGGTGCTGGTATCAGCTTAACAGGCTGTACAAGAGCAGCTGATGCACAGGATATTGTAGATTGAGGTTGAGCTGAAGTATCTGCCTGGGTGGATAAATGCCAGCAGCCATTAGTCTCTCAGTGGGACATATCAAGTGAGCCTCGGTGCTCTGCTAATGGCTATCCAGCTTCTGCATCTGACTTGTCCAGCCAGCTCAGAGCACAGGCAAAGGAGGGAGACAAGCATGTGTTGTGGCCCATTCAAAGTGGATAGATTAGAGAATTATATCTTTGGATAGGGCGAGTTGTGTTCAGAGAAATAATGAAGGGAAGAAAGATGCAGCTAGCCCTGTAACCATGGAAGATAATTTATTTTAGTTCTCTTTCTCCTCTCATCCTGTAGTAACCCAGCCAAAGGTGAACTAGGTGTAGCATCAGTGATGAAAAAAGATTGATTTGGATGTGCAAGAGCCCTTGCTCTTCCAGTTGCGTTTTCTTACGCATTTGATTTGCCATACATCCTGGAGTGCTCTGGATGGCTACTCTGCTTTCCCATTAGAGATTCACACCTATATTTGTAAGAATTCATAATGAAAAGTCAGAGCCTAAGTGAAGTGCCAAAAAAGAGGGATTTTTTTTCCAGGAATCCCTTCCAACGTGGTTTGATGACCATTTTATTTGTTTATGCAATTATATTTCTTCCTTGATTTCTGTGAATAAATAAGGATGCAGGCTCAACACTCATCTACCAACCCTTACTTGAGTGACCATTGCTTGAAGATCTGTCTTTACATATAATTTTCAGGCTTGTAATTTCTCATCCTTACCTGGGAATATCTCACTCGTGAAGGTACAGGTTTTTTAAGCTTTTTAGCATTGGAGCTCTGCCGAGTTATGCAAGACTATGTGGATGTCTGAGGATGTAAGGTAATGAATTTTTCAAGACTATGGGTGACTTAGACCTTATCACTTCAAATGGAAACACAGCTGAGAAGATAAACTTTTTGTTGTTAATTCAATTGATAGAAAGTGATATACTAAAGCAATAGGAATCAAGAGTAGTCTAGTTTCTTTTCCACGATCTCAGGACTATGGATATAAGGTTTAAAAGTTATTGGTAATCTTTCTCTTACAAAAAGACACCCTTATAGTAACGTTGTATTTGTTACCACCTAGTGCACTAAAGTACAACATCTAGTAGCATTTCATTGCTCCTGAATATATTTGTATGTGATTGCTTTTCATTGTGCAGTTTTGATGCTCATTAAATGAAGGTAAATTTTATGGTATGCTTACTACAAATATTTTTTTTTTCTAGTGTAACCTTTCTGGCTAAATAAAGAGAAAAGGAAAAAAGTGTAACAATTTCTGTTGGATCCATGGGTGACAGTTCCATCTACCTGTCTTCTTCCTTTCAATTCAAGTACGCTTATCAATTAATTGCTAGAAGCTCATTAAAATGTCTTTTGCCCTGAGTTAGACATATTTCTTTTTGATTTCTTTTTAATTGTAATTGAACAATAATATAAAATTAAAATAAATAGGAAATTTACAGTGTACTTACATACTAAATAAATTTACAGTGCACAGATTCTTCAACATGAAAGAGAACTAAAACAAGACAGGCAACAACCATAGCATCTAAAAAGAATAAAAAGAAAGGTTTTGTTTTTATTCTGTTTGGTGAGAGCTGGTAAAACACAAGTGTAACACAGATGCATTTTGTTTGAGGTTAGATTCTATGTTCTCTTTTCAGAGATCTGGAGTAGGCAGAGTCTGCCCAGCACCTACCTCACTGGAGACCAACATCTTGAAAAGCTTTTCATCAGCGAGAACAATCTCAAAAGTCTCAACTTGCCCTCAAAAACTGCCCTAAAGCATATTGCTGTATCAAAAGGAAATATGGGGGTTTTTTAGTTGCCCTAGCATAGTTGAGGTTTGTTTTCACTTGTTAAAATAATAAGATCAGTTGTCCGTTTCTTTATTTGTATATATGGTGTGAATGAAGGAAGTACTTCTGTTCCCCTTTCTTCTCCTCTCAAAGTATTTGACATAGAAGCCCTGGAGCATCACACTCAGGATACCAAATCTACTGTGCAAAAGCTTTGGGAAACTGAACAAGATCCAGATTTTGAGTAAGAGGATTGTACTGTGCATAGGTGGGACTTATCTAACACATTTTAAATTCCTATGTCAACTTTAAGTTCATTAAGTTCCTTCTGTAATCAGGAGGTTTGTTTGATTTGTTTCAGGAAAGGATTAAGGATGCCTGAGATATATCTACAATTGTCTTTTAAGGAAGTGCAGAACACTGTCTCAGACTAGATGCAAAGATTCAGATGGATGTTAAATTGTGCAAGTTCTCTAGCAAATATTTATTTTCAGCATACTCAGATGGCACTCTGTTGTAACAAGAAAGTCCTGAGCAGAGTATGTGAGAGAGTTTGCGATCATGGAATCACAATATTTGTTGGGCTCCCATGGCTTAGTCCTGAGACCTAAATGAGGGCAGGGGAGATGCAATCAGAAAATGGTTAGGAAAGGGCAAGCAACAGACTTGAATTAATTAAGTTGAATTGTTAAAACACATCTTCTAGGGTTGTTATGATGTCAGAAAATCTGATGATGTCTTTATTGTAACTCCCAAAGTACATAGAGACAAAGGACTTTACCCTTATTGGGTATGCTCTTTCCTTCATGAATAGAAAAAGTTTTTCAGGTTGCTCTTCCCAACTTGACACATAGCTTTGTCACTGTTTTATTTGAAACTCTGTGCTTAACTAGCTGAATTAGCATATGCAACTATGAGAGCCTTTCAACAGGACAATGGTTCATATACATGAGTAATACAGTCAGCTCCCAGATCAGCCCACTTCAGTAGAACATTTCTGAACCTTCATATAAAAAGCACCTTGCGTTTCACCTACGGCCTTGTCATTTTGGGATTTCTTTTTCGTTTGTTTCTTTGCTTTTTGAAGCAGGGTCTTCCTAACAAAGTTGACAGTACATTTAATTTATGGCAGTTCCAGAACTAGTCCAAACTTACTTGCGGATATTCTGCTTTTCCTTTGTTTACTGTTTCTTGATTGTTGATGTTTCAGCTGTCAGCATGCACATAGTATGAGTATATTTTTGTTTTTAAAAATTTGAAAAGGAGATAGAAACTTACTTCTGATTTCATTTCTTTTTTTCTTAAGTGTGATATGTGATGACAAGTAGATCATGTAAAAGTCAATCTGTGGTCAGCCACATCTAAACTTGAAAACCTTACAGCTTCACTTTGCAGGTGATGCGATAATCTTACTGAAATAAACTTTAAATGCATACTCTGTGTATGAACTCTTGGGAGTTCTCTTTTGTGAATATAGCACCGCAGTATATTTTCTATTTGCATATGGTTATAGAATAGTAGAAAATTGTTGTATACAAACATATGCACTGGGGCTGCCCGCTCTTAAACCTTTTGCAAGACACATACAGCCCTTGTGCTTTAGGGACAGAGGTGATTCTAGTTGTGCTCTGTTGCTATATTAAGTCTTCAAAGGAAATTAGAGAAGAGGGCTTGGCCTAGAGAACTGTCCCCTTTGCTCCACCTACGACCAGGGCTTGTAGTTCAGCCATTAGGATTGAAAAGACAGCGTGACACTTCTTTATATTTCCTTTACAACTTAATATATTTTTGTAAAGGGAGAGAAAAAAAATCATTTGACTTTGTAAACAGGCAGTTCTCACTGAATCTGTACTATGATATTGCTACTTTTTGTACTAATTTATATCACATCAACTCAGTTGGTTTTGGTAGGGTCACAATTTGTTTCAACCAAGGTGTGTCCTACAGGGAAGTGGGAATCATTCAAGCCTGTTCTCTAGCACATGAATATTAGTAACTCTGTGCTACTAGTACTGACTATACTATTCCTATTGCTATACTACTGGTGACTATAGTAGTGATATGAATATGTAACTCTACTCCCCAGATTTGGCCACCTGCTTGATAAACTTTCCATGAAAAGTGAGAGCATATACAAAAATTTTAGAAAAGGTCTCCTTCTCATATTCAGTGCTCTAAAATGTACAATTGTAAATTACAGCCAGTTTTTACCTTGCCCTTAGTATCTTGTCTGATGCATTTCATTGTGTTATGGCATTCAATGAGTGTAATGGGTCTTTCATTTAAACTTATAAATGCTACTGTGCTGGTTTTGGCTGGGGTAGAATTATTTGTCTTCATAGTGGCTAGTATTGGGCAGCGTTTTGGATTTGTGCTGAACACAGGGTTGATAACAGAGAGATGTTTTTGTTATTGCTGAGCGGTGCTTACAAGGAGCCAAGGCCTTTTCTGCTCTTTGCACTGCCAAGCTGGCAAGGGTACCTGGGAAGTTGTGAGGAGACACAGCTGGGAGAGCTTACTCAAACTGACCAAAGGGGTCGCGGAATATGCAGAGTTGGAAGGGACCCACAAGAATCATTGTGTTCAGCTCCTGGCACTGCACAAGATCATCCTGTGGTCACACAATTCTCCTGAGAATATTGTCCAAATGCTTCTTGAAGTCTGTCAGGTTTAGTGCTGGGACCACTTCCCTGGGGCGCCTGTTCCAGTGCCTGACCATGCTCTAAGTGAAGAACCTTTTTCTAATATTCAACCTAAACCTCCCCTGATACAACTTCAGGCCATTCCCTCAGCTGATGATCTATGGCTGGTCACCACAGAGAAGAGATCAGTGTCTGCCCCTTTTCTTTCTCTCAAAAGGAAGTTGTAGATTGTGATGAGGTTTCCCCTCAGTCTCCTCTCCTCTGGGCTGAAGAGACCAAGTGACCTCAGCTGCTCCTCATATGGCTTACCCTCAAGGCCCTTCACCATCTTCATTGCCCTCCTTTGGATGATCTATAATAGTTTAATAGATCTCCTATATTGTGGTGCCCAAAACTGCACACAATATTCAAGGTGAGGCCGCACCAGCACAGAGCAGAGCAGGACAATCCACCCTCTCGACCGGCTGGTGATGCTTTACCTGATGCCCCCCAGGACATTGTTGGCCCTCCTGGCTGCCAGGGCACTGCTGACTCATATTCAGCTTGCCATCGCCCAGGATCCCCAGGTTCCTTTCAATGGCACTTCTTTCCAGCATCTCATTCTCCAGTTTGTAGAAACATCCAGGACTGCCCCATCCCAGTCACAATCTGGCACTTTCTCTGATTGAAACTCATGTGGTTGGTGATTGCCCAGTCCTCT
>VZRE01013973.1:0-7500 GCA_013396775.1 Cephalopterus ornatus
CAGCACACTTTAGGTCAGGTTTCTGCAGTTTGCTCTCTTTACTCTGGATGGCAGCACAACTCTCTGGTGTATCTGCTGCTCCTCCCAGTTCAGTATTATCTTCAGATTGCCAAGATTGCACTGTGCCCAGTCATCCAAATTATGAATGAAGATGTGGAACAGGACTGGACCCAGTATAAGTTCCTGGGTGTTCACCTTTGAGACTTTGTGCCACTGATCCCACCCTCTGGGCCTGGCTGTTCATCCAGTTTTCAATCCACCTTACTGTCTGCTCCTCTGGTCCATACATCAACAGCTTCTCTTTGAGGATGTTACAGGATACAGTGTCAAAAGCATTACTAGTGACTTAGTACCAATGATTATTAAGTCTTCCTTAAGGTGATTATGTTTGGAAACTTCTAGGTGTTTGTGACAAATGTTACTCACCTTGTTCTATTTATTTTTTTAAATACAAAAGTAAAATAGTTAGCTGAGGAGTTACTTTAGATTCACATCCTGACATATGATCCAGTGTGGTTGTTCTTAATTTCTTGTACTTCCATCAGATAATCAGTTTTTGTGGACTTACACATTCAGTAAGAATGCAAGTGTGAAAAGAAATTATACTGATGCTAACACTTTTATTCATAGATTCCCAAAGCATAATATTTTTAATATTTGTTGTACAGAATCTTGTATGTTGCATGTAAGTCTACCTCTGGACACTGCTTGAGGGTGCAGTATGCGACTCCAGTGTTATTTGGGTGTGGTGGGCTTGTTTTTCATTGGAAATCGGATAACAAACACCTAGCCCATGAAATTTTTATTCTGTTTTTCTAATAGTTGTGTGTTAGAACTAGTTTTCCATTTTCTATTTTTTATTGCCTTTGTTAAGAGGACTTGTTTCTTTTTACAGTAATTTGTGTTGTCTTATGCATCTGAGATAATATGCTGAGAATGCAATTGCTATAGCTTGAAAAATTCCACTTGGGTTGTAAGGGACCCAAGGGACCTCTGGAGGTCATATAGTCCAATCCTGTGTTCAAAGCAGGGTCAACAGTGAGGTCATACCTCTTGTCTTCTTCATATTTTTAAAACCAACTGTTTAACAATTTTCTAATGTAAAATACTGTATTTTGTACTCTTATTACAGTATATGAAGTGTAGTAGAAGAATGAGAATTTTAAGTATAGCAAGACAAATATTTGAAAGACATTGTTAAGGTAATCATAGACTGGCATTCCCCTACACTGTCTGGGTGTCAAACTCAAGGAAGGCAGGAGGAGGCTTCTTCAAGATGCTGATTGTAGGTCAGGATTACTAAATCAGAGAGGAATGGGAGTGTTGGCCGTGTGTGCCTTCAGGGAGGAATCAGTAACCAGCCACATAGTCTTCCATCAGTAAAATAATAGAAATATTAGAAAGTTGCAGGAAAATGGCTTTTTAAGATTATTTCTGTGGAACAAAGAGATTTCACAGAATCATAGAATATCCTGAGTTAGAAGGGACTCACAAGGATCATCCAAGTCTGGCTCCTGGCCCTGCAAAGAACAGCCCCAAGAATCACACCATGTGACTGAGAATGTGGTTCAAATCCTTCTTGAACTCTTGCAGACTTGATTCCATGACCACTTCCCTGGAGAGCCAGTTCCAGTGCCCAACCACCCTCCTGGATGAAGAGTCTTTCCCTAATATCTAACCTAAATCTTCTGCGACATAGCTTCATGCCGTTCCCTCAGGTCCTGTCACTGGTCACCACAGAGAAGGGATCAGTGTCTGCCCCTCTTTTTCCTCTCACGAGGAAGCTGTAACTGCAATGAGGTCTCCCCTCAGTCTCCTCTTCTCCAGGCTGAGCAGACCAAGTGACCTCAACTGCTCAGCTTCCACTCAAGACCCTTCATCATTGTTTTTGCCCTCCTTTGGATGCTCTCTAACAGCTTAATGTCTTTCTTATATTGTGGTGCCCAAAACTGCACACAATATTCAAGGTGAGGCTGCACCAGGTCAGAGCAGAGTGGGACAATCCCCTCCCTCGACTGGCTGGTGACGCTTTACCTGATGCCCCCCAGGACATGGTTGGCCCTCCTGGCTGCCAGGGCACTGCTGACGCATGTTCCACTTGCCGTCAACTGGGACCCCCAGGCTCATTTCCACATCATTTCATCTATGTTGCATTTTTGTTTATGTCGCATATTTATTTATGTTGCATTTTGTCCTGAAGAAAAATTATACAGCAGTTTGCATGGTTGCATTATTGCATTATGCACAGAGACCTGGTTGTGGGAGTTCTCACAAGCAGTATGCTGGAAGCACTGACTCAAGGGTGTGGATCTGCACTAAATTAGCAAAATTGTCTTGAAAATTTACCAGTCCAAGCAGAGAATCCATTCATCCATGCCTATGATAATGGTAATGAGGAAAAAATATTATATTTGCATGTGAGAGGTGGGAATAAAAATAGTTTTAGAAGAAATAAGCAAGACTATAGCTTGGAAGAAATAAACAAGATGAGAAGAATTTTATAAGGCTATGTTACATGATATGTAAAGACAAGTAATTTTTGGTTGGATTCCTGCTGGGAGCTGAATGGCTTTTTTATGCATGGACTGCAAACATAATTATTTTTCAGGCTTTGAAATGTTGATTTCCACACACGCACCCACAAACCCCCTGCTTTTTCACTGGCCACATGCAACAGACTGTCTGTCAGTCCATCAAGGCACTCAGTCTTCCTGAGAAGAAACAAAAAGGAACCTTATAAATAAGTGCTGAAGCAGATTTTCAGCCCTGTCATATGTGTGTATCTGTCATGCAACTTAAAGTATAGCAGAAAAATATACTCAGTATTTCATGGTAAGATGTGAGAAGTTTTCAGACAACTTTGACACTGTCTTTCACACCATCCTCACAGGCAAAGTCAGGAAATGCAAACTGGATGAGTGGACAGTGAGGTGGGTTGAGAACTGGCTGAGTGGCAGATCCCAGAGGGTCATAATCAGTGGCACAGGGTCTAGTTGGAGGCCTGCCACTAGTGGTGTCCCCCAGGGTTCAATACTGGGCCCAGTATTGTTTAATTTACTAGTCAATGACTTGAACGACAGGGTGGAGCCTCCTCAGCAAGTTCATGGACAATAAGCTGGAAGGAGTGTTCCAGAGTGCTCCAGAGTGCTCTGCAGCCCTTCGAAAGAGACCTCAACAGGTCGAAGAGATAGGCAGAGAAGAACTGTCTGAAATTCAGGAGAGGCAAATGCAAGGCCCTGCACCTGGGGAAGAATAACCCTAGGCACCAGTACAGGCTGGGGGTGCACTTCTGGAAGGCAATTCTGTGGAGAAGGAAGTGCAGGTCCTGGTGAACAACAAGCTGTCCATGAGCCAGCAGTGTTCTCTTGAGACCAAGAAAGCAAATGATGTCGTGGGATGCATTCGGAAGAGCATTGCCAGCAGGTGGAGGGAGGTGATCCTGCCCCTCTGCTCAGCTCTAGTGAGATGCATCTGGAGTGCTGTGTCCAGTTCTGGGCTCCTCAGTACAAGGAGGAGCCCAGACATGTTGCTCCTGAAGCATGTCCAATGGAGGGTGACAAAAGTAATTAAGGGAATGGAGCATCTCTCATACAAGGAAAGGCTGAGGGAGCTGGGCCTGTTCAGCCTCAAGAAGAGACAACTGAGAGGGCACCTCATCAATATATATAATATCTCAAGAGGAAGGAACCAGGCTCTTCTCAGTAGTGCCAGGCAATAGGACAAGAGACAATGGGCAGAAACTGATACACAGGAAGTTCCACCTGAACATGAGGAAGAACTTCTTTGCTGTGCAGGTAACTGCACTAGAAGGGATTGTCCAGAGAGGTTGTTGGAGTCTCTCTGACTGGAGATATTCAAGAACCGTCTGGATGCAATTCTGTGCCATGTTCTCTAGGATGAGCCTGCTTGAGCAGGATGTTGGACCTGATGACCACTGTGGTCCCTTGCAACCTTACCCATTCTGTGATTCCATGATTCTGTGAAACTGAACCTCTAGACCAAACACTGAAAGGAAATTCAATGACAAATGTCAAAAAAGACTTCTTTGCATAACTTATCTGGCATTCCAGAGTAGTGTGGTCAGGGTTTTTTAAAAAAAGAAGTGATGAATTCTTAATAAAGTAATACACATTAAAAATAAAATAAAATAAAATAAATGAGCCGTTGGCTATGGTGCTGGTTTCTCCTTGGTAATGGAAGTAAACTTGCTGAAAGTCTGAAGCTGATCATTACTTGGAGAGCAGTTAACAGTGTTAATGCTAGCAGGTTGTTGTGATACCCTAACTTTTGTTATATGTTCTTGGCAAAATTTCCTAACATACTATCCAGACCAAAAAAAACATGGAAAATCAGTGTTGAAGGCCGGTGCAAGCAAACTTACTGTTTGAAAAAAATAATTCTCTTTTGTTTTCAGAGTATGTGTTGAAATCCCGTTACCTGATGGAGTACTGTTTTGCATTGACTGCCTTGCACATAAGTACAGCGTTGCAACGGATGATGTGTTACATGATGAAAAGCTGGTCATGCATGTACAGAGCGTTTCCCACTGGGCACCTGCTAGCATAGGACCTTACAGTCAGTCCATCAAGGTAGGGAATTTTTGTTACTTCATGGGAACTATATGTCCATTTACTGAAATGAATACAGTTATAAAGTCTCTGTCTCCCGCATCTGCATGTGCAAAAGAAAATGTGTAAAAAAAAAAAAGAAACCAAATTAAAAATGAGCATTTTACATTTATGTTTTTAAAACTTATGGACAACTCTCATCTGTCTTTTGTTTTGTGATAATAAAACTGATTAAAGTCTTCTTTGCAGAGAATCTCAAAACCAGCATACTTCTGTTCAGAGAAAAAAACTGTGTCGCATATATACTTTTATAATCTGCCTAGAATATAAACAAAATTTAGGATCAGCTGAGGCTATTTCAATGTCCTTTTTAAAACTCAAACATTTTTATAGGTAAGTCAATCCTAAAATGCTTGTTTAATTAAATCCTTCTTGAGGCTTATGGTACTCCCTTAACCATTTAAAACAAAAGCAAGGTTGAAGAACTGTTGTTTTTTCCAAAATAATAACAAACTGAACAGAATATTACATACTATTTAGAAGTATGAATAGGAGGCAGTAAAGTATCATGGAAAAGTGGATCAAAATTTGCATAAAAAGATATTCTTCTAATATGGTATTTCTTGTCCAGCTAGTACCATTCTGGCAACCAGTGAACTGTCTCAACCTTTTCTGTTGCAAAATATATACGTATATTCTTATCTTACCAATACTCCTTTTGTGTAATACATTGTCCAGTCTTGTGCATACTGATCTAAGTGACATGGTGTGACATCTGTTTAAATTTCCTGAAACTTTTTAGAGTCTGCAAACCCACCTAGTATAATGGCCATGAAATTTTACTTTGTTTTGTCTTTGTACTACTTTATGGAAAATTTCAGGAATAGTATTTTGCTTCGGAAGCTCATGTGGAATTTGTATCATGTCATGCATGATTCTGCAAAGATAAAATTTCATAAGCTTTGCATCTTTGTCATTTGGAGAAACTTCTCTAATACAACACTGCAACTAATCTGTATATCCTGGAACTGGCATTGACTAAATTCAGAAAAGGGAGTAAACTGACAAGTGCTTCAGTAACCCAGTGAACAACCTTATGCTGCAAATGGACAATAAGTAGACACTGCCAGATCTTCTGGTGGTATGGGACAGTCAGCATACCCAAGGAAAGGTTCATATCTCTTCAAATATAGTGTAACCAGTAACATTGGTCAGCAAATCAGACATTAGGGAAAACTTTCCACTGGTGTCTTTTGTTTTGTTTTATTTTCTTTTACCCCCAAAGGAACATTTTAGTCAAGCAACATTATTTTCCTTTAACGTGTAAAATACATATTTTTGCTTTTAAAAACTGATTACCACAGGAGTAAAGTGGCAGTAGTTGCACAGTTTGTGCTGGTCGTTGGTAATAGCTCACTATTTTTATTAAAGATACTTCGTGTTTTCACTGGGTTTTATCACATGATTATTTTATTTTCATGATTTAATTCTGTTTTACCAGCAACTTAGAAAATTAATCAAGACTAAGCAGTAATTGGTAGCTTGTATAGAAAAAGCTTATTTACTATCTTCAGAAAAGCAAACAGCACAGCTCTGCATTAGTGAGTTAAACATGAAAATGCACTGCAAAGCAGTATTTGGGATGAGAGATTTATACTGAGATCTTTCATGATTATTTATTTTGTGAAAACATTCTTTGAGCATTTATGAACTGTGAGCATAGTTCATTTAAAAAGAATTTTTAAAAAAGCCCCATGAAGCTGAAACACTAACCACAAATTGTTGCCTAAGAATGCATGGAAAGTTGACAGTGTTTATACCAGATGTTCTCCTAGTATGTTAATGTAATTTAAAAGTCTATTTGCACCTACAATTGGTTTGCTTTGGAAAAGTTTCTTAATGTTTTTCTATCTAGAAATGAACAAACTGCGACAATAGAATTTATCATACCTCACATTCAACAATATTTTTTCATGGTTACATAATGTATTTTATACACATACCAACATGTATGATCTATTACTTGATTATGTCTGTTGAATCTTTTACCATTTCCTTGTGACCTCAGCTCTTCCCTCTGAGAACTGTCAAATCCCAGTTTGAAAAATCCTTCAGGCATCTTTTTCCCAGTTTTTTCCTCTGCACTATCATAACCCAGGAGCTTTCTTCCCATCTTTTTCCTTTTGTGATTCAACAAAAGTATAAGTTATACCATATCTAGTAATATGGGGATGGAATACCTGAAGCTTCCAGTCTAAATAATGTTCCTCTGGGATTGGTACTTGGGATGATATCGTTAGCATTTTAGTCAACTACTTGGACAATAACATGTCTAGCGGGATTGTAGATGACAGCAATTTGGATAGTGCTCAATGCCTTGGAGGGGCAAAGCTGTCATTTGGAGGTACCTAGACAAGCAACCGGTAACAAAAGTCTCATGAAATTGAACAGAAATAAAGGAAAAGTCCTGCAGCTAGGACAAAACAGTCCCATGAAGCAATGCAGGAAGGGGACTTGACTACATAGTAGATCTACCAAGAAGTAACCAGAGGTCATGATTGCCAGTGTTCTAAATGTTAATTGGAAGTTTGCCATTGCAGCAGTGAAGGCTAACTCAATACAAGGCAGCACTGGCAGGGTTGTAGCAGTCAGGTCTTCAAAACCTGACTCACAAGACCCTCAACAAACTGTTCTAAGTTAGTCCTCCTCTAAGGATAAGGTTGAATTAGGTGACTCTAGCAGCCCTTTCCAACCTAATTTTTTTTTTTCCACATTCTACAGTTAATATTAAAATTAAAGATTTACTGAGAAAGTAACAGAAAGGAAACATCATAATTATAGAAAAAAAGAAGTCCTTAGTATAAAACTTGATTTTCAGGAGGTAGAGATCATTAATGGTGCTGTATGGAAGAGTGCTTTGGACAGAAATTTT
>VZRE01013973.1:12500-25992 GCA_013396775.1 Cephalopterus ornatus
TTCAGTATTGTATTTTGAAGTCCAGATGAATCTGTTTAGCAACCTATGATGTTGGTGATATTGTTATCCTAGTGATATACTAACCTTGGTGACATGCTTATTCTGGTACCTTCTACCCAGATCAAGAATCTTTAACATAGCAGTAACTATGACTCTTAGTGTATTTTGAACACTCTTATAAACTTTGCACCGGTAAATGACTGACAATTTTCTTTTATGTTGCCCAAAAAAGGGGATATTGTAATTTAAACATGTAAACGTCACTACTATCTGTTTGCTGGTTGCCGTTGTTGCAAGGGAGTTCATCCACTGTCTTGTATATGCTGTACTTCTACTCCAATAAGAAGATTTATTTCCTAGCTTCTTTAAAGAGGCCTGATGCCAAAATCCGTTCAAAATTTTCCTTTAAGTTAAAAAGAATAAAAGGGGAAGTGACTGTATAGAAAAAATAGCGTAGCAGTAATTAATCTCAGTCTTATTTGGGATGGCTTATTCTACAAGCTAATCAGTTGTGTCCTTGGCAGAGATGAGTATTTCTGACCTAAGAAACATAGGAATAATTATTGTTAGGAAGAGAATGAGAGCATTTTTGTTTCACCACTTTCTTTAAAACAAGTTTTCAAGCCATTTCCAGTGTTATTGTTTCATATGAAAAATGCCAGAGGATGACCAGTATCATCAAAAACATAGGTTTAAAAATGTTACAATAGACAAAATTTCACCTTCAACTGTTATACTGACTGTCTTAGAAAAACATTTGGCTTTGTAATAACCAGCAATAAATACCACAATCAAAAACTGTAACTGAGAGAAGTGCTTTAGAATCCCTAAGACTCAATGTCCAAGTAGTGATTAAGCCAGAAACAACCAAGTTGTAATCCTAAACCATGAGGGCTGTACGACTGAGTCTGACACTAATGTCAAAACCTCCGAAAGAGAGAGTTTAAAAAGATCATTAGTTCACTTGCTTTAGAGATCGAACAAAAGTATTCACTCTGACTTGTAAATCCTTCACTTCATTTCTCATCCTTCAGATTATTTATCAGCTCACTCAGATCAATAAAAAAGGAAACCTGGGCAGATCTGCTACCATAAGCTCTGCCTACTACTACTCCATCCTTGAAACCCTCTCCGAAACCACAGACTCTTTTTGTGCATTCAGAAAGTTTTCCACAGACAGCAAGAGACTTTCTCTACAGATTCCATAACAGAAAGAGCCTCTTGACCAATAGCCTTATAGTATTCTGTACTGCCTCTAGTCTGTATGCCCATATGCCCCCTTGAAGGCTTACAAGAAAAGGACCAAAATTTTGAAAAATTGAAGTAAACATCTCTATTTCCCCTTTAGAACAACTGTTATCACTATTCTCAACTGTACTGGATTTTATAAAACAATAAACATGAATATAATCCCACAAGTAACCAACCTTTTAATTGGCTGCCTTGAGAAAGCATTTCTAAATAATATGTATATCATGGCATATCTGTCATATACAGATGCAAAAATTATCTTGACTGGAAACTTAGACTTCTTTGTTGATTTCCACCACAAATTCAGTTATTATGTGAGTCCACCTATTTCCATAAAATAAAAAACCAAAAATCACCCAGGTAAATGTTTCTAATAAAACAATCATTCTGTAGTCTCTCAGTGTTGATTCTTGAGAGAAACTCAAAAAAATATCTTCAGAAGATGAGAATAAGGACTCAGATTTGTAATTCTACTCTAATTTTGAAAAAAAATTTCTGCTAAAAACGTGCTGTGATATTGTTGACAGTATAATATTTCTAAACTTCTTTATGCTTTAGAGGCTATAACCTATTTGTATTGGTGTCTCTCCTAAGTAGTATCTTCTCTTTCTCCCCTTTTGTCTCCTTTCCTAAAATCTCTGCTCCGTAGCTTATATTGTTCTTATAAAGGTAGCATGATTGCCATCTAGATAGGTCTCCTCACTTTGTATTTAGCTTCAGAAGATGTTGCATTATTTCCTATCAACATGCCCATTATTTGTATTTTTTCATGTTCTGCTTTACTGTGTTTTATGGTAAAGATGCTCATCAGAGTTCAGATATCTTTTTCAAGATTATGTATTCACTATTGGCAAATTTACTTGGGTCCACTGCATTGTCTTGGCATCTTGGCACCACAGATCTTTCCATCCCCCATCCCAGTTTGTTTTTGTTTGTGAATTTGATGCTTGAGAGCCTGAGGGTTGAGCTCAGTAACTGAAACATTGTCTCTTTCTCTAGAGGTTCAGTTATGTGATTATTGTGACAGGTTTGAAGTGCTCATGTTCTTTCTCTTTGAATTTTCTCTAGGTTAACTGCTTGTGAGCCATGCCATGCCCTAGATAACTCATTCCTAGACATTGGCTAACATATACAGAAGCAATGTCTTTTTTCTTCCTGTAGCTGGTGTTTCTGCTGGCTTAGGTTTGCTGAAATTCCACTTGTAAGGACACCTTGTGTAACTGTGTACCTACTGGGACACTCATATGGACCAACTCTTCTTTTCTCCTCACTTGTTTCCTACAGTATCCATATGCTTGTTTGTCCATAATAGATGTTATCTACTGTAGTACAGTTTTATGGTTATATGGGAAGGTATCCAAAACTTACCAGACATTTCAAGACATCAGGTTAGTAATTTCTGTACCTTTATTTCTCTGGAGAAGTACTCTCCTACTGAGACAGCAACAACCCCCAATAAGCATAGCTATAGTTTTACTGTAGTACAGAAGGTAAGTTCAGGCTGAACTGATTGTGGTAAATTGGTGCTCTCCATATCGTTACACACTGAAATAATATTGAACCTCAAAAGTGTGTCAAACTTCTTTTTTCCAACCAGCCTTTTATGTCTGTTTTGTTGTCTGTTTTAAATGTGAAACCTCATTGCTCTTAGCTGGTTTTTCGCTGCTGAAACCATAATCACTTAAGCTGAGGAACTGATGCACTGTGCTGCTCTTCAGGCTGTTCCCCTTCTTGCATTCTTTCATTGCAAGTAAACCACATGGGATCTATCTCCCTCAGGCAGTGCAAGCAAACAGGGTGGTTGTCTTGAGATTGTGGAGGTATTTTCCCTGGCTCTTGGTGAGATCATCTACCTTTTAAGGTAGATTTTTAGCTGTCTCCCATATCCCCATTCTTCCTTTTTTTAATCTCCTTTTTTTTTTTCATTTTCTTCTTTCTTTTTTTTTCCTTCTTTTTTTTCCAAGGGACCACAAATAATTTTATCCTTTTATTTCTGTTGACTAAGCTTCCTTTTATCACTATCAAGATTTGAGAAACATCATTTTCATGTGCCAGCATTATCATACGCTCTCCATTGTTGAAGCACAGGTTTCACCTCAACTCTAGGTAACATTTCAAGAATTGAACACATTTTATCCCTGAGTTGAATTGTGCTGTTTCTCACCACAAACTCTCTTAACCTAACGAAAAAAGCCAACCTTGAAATCCTGTGAGAGAATTCTGTTTCAGAACATTCTCTTAGTAGCACTTTGTAATGAGACAGGACAACATTTTCAAAACAAGGAAGAATCTCTTAGTCAACCTGACTGTTGGGTTTTAGGGCAGCTTAAAATGGAAAAGCCAAACTTACATGCATGCCTATGCCCACATTCATACTTGTCTTAGGCTTAAAGAGTCTAGGATTTGATATCTCTGCACCAGAGAACAATTTTTGACATCTCTTTATTTTTTGTTTGTTTTCTAGGCTAACTAAAGTGTTTTCAAAGGTTTATGTATTTTTCCTCTATGGTTGTTACTTATTTGAAATTAATTTCTGGTTATATGTCTTCTACTGTAGCTCCAAATTATAATTGTATTTGTGTTCTGAGTGTGTGGTGACTTATTCATATAGATGTTAATTTATGAAAGCATCTTGTAAATGACATTTTCTCATGCATTGCTTCTTGAACCACTTCTCTTTTTCAGTAAGCACAGTAAACTAATGTTGAGGAGTTTGTGTCTTGCAGTTGCAATACAGACAGGGTTAAAAAGAAGTTCATTTTGTCTAATTAGGTATATTTTTAGAGAAAATTGCTTATTCATTGTCTGCTAGGTAAAATAATTTTTTTATTATATGATATTAGTGTGACCTTCTCTTTTGCAATTAGAGGTGTGTTGAATTAATTTTCCCCTAAATATCTTAAAAACTGTTTATGAAATGTTTTGTGGTCATTTGGAGATGAAAAGTACCATATAAATGTAAGATTACTTGTTTCTATTAGGCAGAGAAGTTATTTTAGTTTTCATTTTTATATATATATATACATATGTATGTTTTGCTGTGATTGTTTGTACTTACATTTGGTAAGAAGGGGTTTGGTGCTTTTTTGGTACTTGTATGCTGTATTTCCTTCCTTCCTTGCTTCCTTCCTAACACATAATTAAAACTTGAGATAGTAAATGAAAAATAGTGTTTAATAGTGTAGGAAATATTTTATAAGTATTTACAAAATAGAATAATAATCTGGAAACAATTGTTTACAAATAATTTTGATAAAAAGTCATGATAGTTGCATGAAAGGAAGAGAAGTACACAAAGGCTTAGGATAATCAGAATATTCTTTAAATGTGCCTATCCTGATCTATTGATTCTAATGCTCTTCATGAAATATTGCAATACAGTATAATGATTGTTTTTGAAATACTGCTCTGATAATTCCATCTTTATATATATATATATATCTCAAATCTCTTATTAAAGAAGGGTAGGATAATCACTGGCATATTTGTAGAGACTTCAGTGTTTAAGATAGAATTTTAATGCCAATCTGAATCAAGATCTTAAGGATGAACTGGGTTATCCACATGCATAACTTTTAATTTAATGTTAATCCCTATTATGTGTGCCAAGAGTTATATGTAACAGTCATTTATGCATACTTACTAAAATGCAAAATAATCAATAGATTTAGATAAAATATATGAGATCACTGCTGTCTCCATTATATATCTGCACCTCATACCTGCACCATGGACCTTTAATTGTAGTACAGTGCAAGGATTATTGTATTCCCATCCTTTGTACATTACTCTGTCAAAGAAGTACCAGTACTCCTAATCATGTAAATTCCAACAATTGCTACTTGTGTTGGATACACTGATGTTGTTGCTCCAGTGCTAAATCCTTGTATTAGAATATCCTTTTAATTGTAGTCAGTGGGATTTTTCTCTTAACTTTGGTTGGTCCAAGAGCTGGCAAAAGTGCAAAAATGAAGAAGAGAATGAAAAGGAAAATAACAAAGAGTAAAATTAAGAGAGAGAAGGTTGCAAAGAAAAATATTGTTAAATATATCAAATAAAACAAAGCTATTGAAAACATTAAAGTTGAAAAGGGAATGTTGGCAAAGGTCAGTCAAGAAGAGGTTACCTGTAGAATTATAAACAAGAAAAGAGTCAGAGAAAAAAAAAAGGGAGAAACTAAAATGAGTCAGACAGAAAGTAGGCAAAGTGAAGAGAAATGAAGAGAGAGAAGGAAATTCATCCTGCTGGAGATAGTTTCTCCTGTCACTCAGAGATAAGTATTGCCTCTAGAAAGGTCAGTTCAGGCATTGCCAAATGACAGAAGTGATAGGGGAGAACCACATCATCTGATAAAAGGTGAATAAAATAGGCCTCAAGAAGTAATTTTTACATTGATAGAACAGTGTTTCCCCCTTGAAATGGTTGGGGAGTTCTGGTGAATATGACTAACCTTTTTTTTCCCTGCCATTTCTGAAGTCACAAATTTCTTACACCTAAATGCATGGTATAGCATATTCTCATGTGGACAGAATGTGGAAGCCTTAGAAAAAAACTTACCTTGAAAGAAGTACTGAATATGAGAACTATGCTTAAAGAAATTAGGTAATGTAATTAAAAATTTAACTTATTTGAAAACTATCCTTTCTGAAACAGAGTGCATTTTCTGTAAAGAAAACACATCATTGTCTTATTTCAGTGAAGATGTTCCTGACTTCAGTACTCTGCTGATAATATAATTCCTGTTTCAGGTTTTTCTTTCTACAGTTATGCTTCCTTTCATCCTGTAATTGAGTGTTAGGAATTTGAAGTCTGTAACTTTTTACAGAAATTAGTAGTGCTGGCAGTAACAACAGGAAAAAAAACCAAGTCCTGAATTATATGTAAAGCTTCAGGATTTCATTGTCATGGTCATTAAAGTTGCCATATATTTTTAATCCAGTAGATGATGTTAATAATTATCTCATATTGCAGCATATTCCTTGCATAATTGACAGAATAGTTAATGAATCCTTTAGACCAGTTTGGTTTGCGCTTTTTCTATTTGTTATTAGTCACATGAGGTAATGTTGCATTTGTAGTTAATTTCCTCTTACTTGAACAAAACTGTTTTACAGGATAATTTCAGATTATATTAAGAAATAGAAAGGGCATGACAGAAAGAAAAGAAAGCAGCATGATAAACGTTGTGACCTTCTAGTGAGAAACAGTATGGCATGCATAAAGGACTGCTGCATTAAATGGAGGCGGGGGAGAAGGAAGTGGGTAATTATTTGTAGCAGTGCTTTTACTGTTGTTGGAATGAGACAGACTAACAGTGGCAGCAGTCATTTTGCTGAATCAAAGTCCATGTTAGTCGCATTATACACTGCCACAAAAGGTTGTTAAGGCTGGTATTAGCATGTACCACTGAGGACATTGGAAGGACTCGATCTGTCACACTAAATCGCCTTCTTGCCCTCAACCATTGAAGTCTCCAGCTCCTCTGACATGTTCTTTCATTAATGGCCTGGCCTTGACAACTGATCCTAATTGCCTCTGAACCGCACTTCATGTATTATTGGTGTCTGCCTGCCCTGGTTCATGTCAACAAGCCACAGCATGCACAGGGTGTGCCCGGTGCCTTTTGCTGAAATGATGCTCACATAGTCGTTTACCTCTGAGGGTTTGGGTCTCACTGGGAATGAAGTATAAAACTGAAGATCTTCCTGTCTCTTCCTAGTAATACTTTAATGTGGATCTGTGCTATGTACTTATTAGGCATGTATGAAGACTCAGTAAAGCATCAGGCCAATTATGCAAGATTCCATTAAAGCAGAGACTGTAAATGCAAAACAAAACTTGCCTGCATTTTAGTTACTGTTTGTTTATCCCTTCTGAAAAGCTTATTCAACTAGAATGTATGGCTTACACTTCATTTTTCATAACAAAAATTCTGTACTTATTTCAAGTAATAGTATAAAGTACTATCTATAATATTGACAGAGATTAAAATGTTCTGACTTTGTAAATAGGTAGGAAAAGGATCCCATTAGTTAAGGTGTAAATTAAAGCCAAAGCTATTTTATAATCTTAATATTCTCTCCTTTTCCATGAAACAGCTTCATAAATATATTTATTAATATATCTGAAGCTGTTTTTAAAACATACGTTTTATTTCATAAAGCAATAAATTTTTTTCTTAATTCTAAACCCTTTTAATTTTCAGTCTTGCAGATTGTCAAACAATATTTAAATTCTACTTCTGCAGTATGCATTGTATTTTTACTGTGAAGTTTTGTATTTAAATCCGTAATAACATATCTGCCTGCCCAAAACGTTTATATGTTTTAAGCATGCCTATGATTTAAGACTTTTATAATTTCTTATAAGATTTTCTATGATTACCTCAGTCATCAAGAAGAATGAATAATTTGAATGGGGAGCCTTTTAAGCAGGCAAGTTCTACCAGTGATAATAAAAAATAAATCACAGAAGCTCTTTGGTGCTAGGTATCATTTAGCCTAATCTAGACAGTGACATTTGGGCCACTAACAGCATAATCATAGTTATTGCTACAAATTGCTCCATGTTTGAGTTTTAATGCTATAAGTAAATTATGCCACAGGATAAAATATATGCTTCTTTGGGAATTAAACATGTTTATTTCAGCAATGCGGATGTGGAATACTAGGAGATGGCAAGTTTTTTTCATGTAGTAATACTGCCACCTTCTGAGCCAGTGAAGAACAATTCAGTTTTCTATCCTAGGGACTTCGTAAAGAATACGCTGCAGGTTGGTGGTTTGCTTTGAGTCAGGAGTGTAAGCTCCCACAGTTAAAGAGACTGAAGATTGCCTGAAACCTATTGCTGAAATTGTTTCAACATCCACTCTGGGAGGTAATTTAACTTTTCATAAAGATTGCACTCATACTGTGAAAGTCTGGCAGACCAGAAGAAATAGACAGAAAAGTCTATGGTGAAACTTTTGATAAAAATGCTTTTCTAAAGATGTACTATCGTTGAAGTCCAAACTCAAAAAATTATTCTCTATGCTCTGTCAAAAGACAGATCCTCAGTTAATTCCGATGCAAGAATGACATAGAAAGGTTGTTCAGTGGTTTTAGGGCAGAGGTGGCCACAGCTGGGATTAGAAGATGAAGGGGATTGTGAACGTTCTTTCACCATCATTCATTCAGACAACGTGCCCTTCAGCAGAACAGCAAGCCCTTCTGATTTTCTCGAATTAGGAAGATTAGCATGAAGCGCATAATGCGGGATGATGGAATTTGTCATAATTTGCATTGTCCTGGAAAGATTCAGTTTGATAGAGCGATGCATCTCCGAGCATGTCATGTCCCACGGGCAGGTCATGGAGGAAGCTCGGCAGAAATAATTTCGCGATATGTGCATCAGTTGTAAATGCCTCATAACCAATTTGTCAAAAATAAAAAAAAAAAAAGTGGAGGTCAGGAGAGTTGAAGGAGGTGGGCATTTGCCCAAACACATGTGGAAGTTAGATATGGTAATGGTAAATTAGGCTTGCATCATTTTGGAATAAGACATGATTACATGCAATAAGTGAACACACTGACTACATACTTGCCAAGTTACTGGTACAATTTTTTTCCTACAGTATGTAAGAAAGGTAGATCCTTCACCAATTGCATCATGAAGTTTATTTATGAAAATTCCTTACAGAAATTATCAGACACAAGAGCTTCAGGATCAGTTTTCTGAGCGATTGCTTCTGACCTTGATAATGTTCCCAAACTGCAGATAGAAAAGGATAATCAGCATGTAGTTGACAAAACGGACATGACAGTGTTACTTACATGCTGCGGCATTTCTGGAAATAGGCATGTAGAATTCAGACAGGCAAGGGGAACACACTTATTTACAGTAGCATAGCAAGAAGAAAAGGTCCAATGTCATGAATTGACCATGGTTTATTTATGGACCATCTGACAATGAAGCAACAGTCTTTGGTATTTAGAAATCTCTCTTGCCCAAGAACATTATAACTAGTGCTCATAGGTTATGTTATTTATCATTTCAATATCTGGTTCTACTTGAGGAAGACATTTTGCAATGTCTCCTGTATTTGTCTGTCTTTATACATTTCAAACAACAGATTAATGCCGGTGGTTCAGTAACACTGATCATTTGTGACAGTTGAGCATTTGCGAGTTGAGGGTCTAATAACAAAATCAAAATAAAAAAGGGAAAAATAAAAAGGAAATTGTCACTTCTAAGGACCTACTTTACTGTCTATGGGATCCAAATAATACTTCCTACCTAAGGTTGATCGTCAGGCTGCTGTCTTTCAGATAGTTGTTATTATAGAATTCTGATTTTTGGAAACTGAATTACCTTAGGATACAACTCACCATAAATAAATCTTTCAACACCCCAGTACCTGAAACTAATAACACTGCACAGTTACAATTTGATCAAGTGCGTTGATGTGGGGTTTTAGAACAAAGTATTTATATGTTTCTGCATAAAAAATGTGTTTTAATAATGTCAGCCCAAATCACTCAAAAATATTTTTTTGCTCTGTGAAATAGTAGCTTTCTGTATAGGTTCTGTGAGGTTTTGATCTTATCATTTCCCACAGTTTACAGCTTTAAGTTTTCAGGCAAATTGCTGTGCTACTCAGGGATCAAAATTGATGTGTGGTACCAGTGAAGAAAAAATACTATTTCAGCAACAAGAAAATGTTCCTATAGATTGCAAAGTGTCTATAGATTGCAAAAAATGTACTATATCTTTTATTGCATTGAAACCCCAGATCCTGTATTATTTAGTATTGCACTGTACATGTTGAAGAAAAAGAATCTCTAGAACCCAAGTGTGTTTTTATTATTTTGCTGGGTGATGCATGCTCATTATATTTTTTAAATGACACAATAAATAATCTTTGCATCTCTGTATTTTCAGGGTGGTTGATATTTTATTATTAAGATACATTCCGGTAATTTTTGAGTGAAAAGCAACAAGTGTTCAGTTTTTCTATAATTTCTTTACTGATGTTTTTCAGAAAATAGTTTGCACTGTCTACTGGGCACTTCAGTCATACAGCTTGATTTTGAGTTTTGGGGGCTGATGGTGATGAGTGCACAACTTTGATTTAGTAAGTAATCTTTAAAAATCTCAGAGCAAAGGATGACTATTGGTAGTCTTTTCTTCTGTGAACTAATTATAGAATATAGACATATAACGTCTGGTGGTAGGAGACCAGAGCTCAAAACATACAGAAATGATTGAGAAATATAATAGCCTTGAACTTTACATTTAAAATTGCTGTTTAATTAACTTGTATTAATTTAATCTTCATGAAGAACTCCCAATCAATTTTTTTTTTGTTTGGCCTCTTTGTGAAGTTTACTGGTATCTGGTGATGGATTTAAAACATGTCCATAGGATTCCCCTTTCTCATAACAGGAGCTATGTAAAATGCTTAAATTATGATAGGGTCTCCACATGATATTTTGAGAGAATATGGTATGGAAGTATACAAGAAACAGGTCATGAAATTTCTTATGTAAATTTTTCTCCATACTTGCCGTATCTGATTATAAGACTTCATTTACCACTTTTTTATAGAGTCCATGTGATATAACCATGAATTCAGTAGCTTATGTTGGGTAGAATTCACAATTTCTTTTTTTTATTACCTTTGGAGAAAGACAGTACGTAATATGAAATATTTGGTATCACTTCCATTTAAATGGAGGACATTCTAAATTAATAAAATGCCGAAATAATGTTAGGTGATATTGTTCAAAAGGAAGGATAGGAGGCCATAAGAGGAGAACTGAGGACTTTTTTCTAGATCTATAAGAATTTCAGAGAGAAAAACACAAACTCCTTTCACATCTGAAAATCTTTAGAGAAATTAATGGAAAAAATACTTTGCAAATACATAGTAACTGTTTTTCTTCAAAAATGACTTTCCTCTAAAAGTATTTTGTTTATTGACTATCAGTGACTTCCAATGTAATTTATCAGCATGTATGAAAAAACCCACAGTTTTATTTTTCAAGTCATTCATGCCACAGCTTCAGTCTAGAAATTGCTGGTTGCTCTATGTTCTCTCTGTTCTTATAGTTCTTAACTTAAAAGATTTTTCAGATACAATTCTTCTGTAATACATGCGCATATATATATGCATATATATATATCCCTGTCTCATTCTGATTCCTTAGAGCTTCCAGTGTAGGTTTTAACTTCAGAATGAGGAATTAACCTCAAGACAATGAAAATCCATTTGAAGGCAGACATTGGAATTCTCTGTAGTTTTAACGTCCTTAGGTTGTGCCAGTCACCCAACTCAAGAGAAGGCAGACATAATGGAAGGCAAGAGAACAAAGTTTATACTGGGAGAGGGGAATACTTGTAGTTTTCTGGAAATAGGTTCTTTACTGGACTTCATGTTCCTGACCAGTGAGGCTTTGGGTTTGATTCTTTGAAAGCCCAATGTGTTAGCTTTCTGTAAAAGCTGACTAGTGCAAAACAGACTCAGTGCAGGGGTCAGTATGGATCTTTCTAACTTGTTTTGGTGTCAGATTAGAGGGTGTAAATCTGAAACCTTATGATGTCATATAAAAAGTAATTTTTTCAGGGAAACAATTTATATAAAAAAATAATTGTTTTCTGCCCTGTAAACTATAGAACACCAGAGAGACCCTAAATATATAAGTCATTTCCTTTGTTAGAATTTCTTAAATAAAGCATATGTTTAAAATTCTGTTACATCATTTGTGAATTCTCTAGAAATTTACCATAATATTTTATAAAATTCTATTGCTGTATCTCTTAGGCTTAGTAAGGAGAGGAGGCAGTCATTCCTCTTTTGGTAGTCAGGGGAAAAGTACAGTTAAGTCAGTGCTTTACAGAGAGTTTGTCCTTGGCATCTTGTTTTCAATTGTTCAGTAAAAATGGGAAAAGGATTTGAGGGAAGAAGAAATAGGAGTACAGAAGCAATATCATTTTTATATGAGACAGAGTGAGCATGGTATCCTGAGTACATTGTGGTAAAACTATTTAGAGAATCTGGGAGTGGAAAGATACAGTCTGTAGATTGGAAATTGAGTTGAAGGGCGTCAGACTGCACTCACACAGCTAAATTGTGTGGTGCTCAGTCTGTTGACATTTCAACTACTTCCATATTGCATTGTTCTGAGAAGGTGAAAGAAATGAGAAACAGTAGAACAGAAAATATTAGCACTGAGAGGATGAGGAAATGGATAAGTAAACAGGGGGGAAACTATTGTTAGTGACTTTGAATGTCTAAATCACATTTATTTATATATATTTATATGGGATGGAGCTGTGAATTACACTGAAAGATGTCCTGCTCCTGTGCAAATCCGTACAGACATTTCACAGAATCACAGAATGGTGAAGGTTGGAAGGGTCCTCTAGAGGTCATAATGTACAACCCTCTCCTCAAGCAGGGCCACCATGGTTGCCTAGGACCATGTCCAGACACCTTTTGATTATCTTCAAGGAGGGAGATTCCACAATTTCTCTGAGCAACTCATATGCCAGTGCTCAGTCACCTCACAGTAAAAAAAGTGTTTTCTAATGTTCAGAGGGAACATCTTGTTTCTCACTTGGTGCCCATTGCCTCCAGTGCTGTCACTGGGCACCACTGGTACGAGACTGGCTGCATCTTCTCTGCAGCCTTTCAGTTATTTATATAGAATAATGAGATGCTCTCCCTAAGCCTACCCTTGTCTAAAAACAAAATAGTCCAAGTTCTCTCAGCCTTTCCTAGTAGGTGAGATGGTCCAGTGTTTTAATCAACTTTGTGGGCTTCGGTGAACACTGTCTCTTGTACTGGGGAGTCCAGAACAAAGCACAGTGCTCCAGGTGTGGCCACCAGTACTGAGAAAAGGGGAAGGATCACCTCCCTCAACCTGCTGGCAGCGCTCCTCTGAATGGAGCCAAAGATAGCGTCTCTCCATGTGCGGCAAGGGCACATTGCTGGCTCATGTTAAACTTGGTGTCCACCAGGACCCCCAGGTCATTTTCTACAAAGCTGCTTTCCAGTCAGGCCCCATCATGGGTTTGTTCCTTCACAGGTGCAGGACTTTCAACTCCTTGTTGATCTTGATTAGATTCCTGTCAGTGCATGTCTTCAGAGGTCCCCCTGGATGGCAGCACGACTCTCTGGTGTATCAGCCATTCCTCCCATTTTTGTATTATCTTCAGACTTGCCAAGAGTACACTGTGCCCAGTCATCCAAATTATGAAT
>VZRE01013974.1:0-109681 GCA_013396775.1 Cephalopterus ornatus
TCAGAAGTCAAGCAGGCGAGGCAGAAGGCAAACCTGGCTGAGCAGGAATCTTCTCTTGGAGATAAGGCAACAAAGGAAGGTGTGTGCCCAGTGGAAGCAAGGTCAAATAACACGGGAAGAATGCAGAGATGCTGCTTACTGCTGTAGGAAGAAAATTTGTGTGGTGAAAAAGCAGTGCCATGGAAATGGACCTGGGAGTCCTGGTCAATGGCAAGTTGAATCTGAGTCAGCAGCGCCCTGGCAGCCAGGAGGGCCAACCGTGTCCTGGGGGGCATCAGGCAAAGCATNGCAGCCAGGAGGGCCAACCGTGTCCTGGGGGGCATCAGGCAAAGCATCATCAGCTGGTCAAGGAAGGGGATTGTCCCGCTCTGCTCTGCACTGGGGCGGCCTCACCTTGAATATTGTGTGCAGTTTTGGGCACTGCAATATAAGAAAGATGTTAAGCTACCAGAGAGTGTCCAAAGAAGGGCAATGAAGATGGTGAAGGGCTTTGAGGGGAAGCTGTATGAGGAGCAGCTGAGATCACTTGGTCTGTTCAGCCTGGAGAAGAGGAGACTGAGGGGAGATTTCATTGCAGTCTAGAACTTCCTCATGAGGGGAAGAGGAGGGACAGGCACTGATCTCTTCCCTGTGGTGACCAGTGACAGGAGCTGAGGGAATGGCATGAAGCTGTGTCAGGGGAGGTTTAGGTGAGATATTAGAAAAAGGTTCTTCCACAAGAGGGTGGTTGGGCACTGGAGCAGGCTCCCCAAAGAAGTGGTCACATCACTAAGCCTGAGAGAGTTCAAGTATGTGGATGATACTTTCAGGCACATGATGTGACTCTTGGGCATGGTCCTGTGCAGGTCCAGGAGTTGGACTTGATGATGCTTTTGAGTCCCTTCCAACTTGGCATATTCTGTGATTTTGTGAAGCATTCTTCCTGTATACCCTTACCTTTGGGAAATTGTAACTTGTATTTCCTACCTGTTCTGAAATATTTCAGGAACATATATTGAAGATAACATAACTCTGACACTTTCACCCTTAAGCTAAAATGTCTAAGGCTATTTTAAAAAAGAAAAACAATTTCCTTGTCTCACTAGAGGATTAGAAAAGGCTTAGGGAACTGACATCTGCTTGGCAGAGAAGATATCAATGCATCAGCTGTAAAATTAGGATTCCATTGAGAAAATTGACTTTATTTAAAAATAACAATTATCTCACCTCAGAGATGACTGTTCTGCAAACACCTATTACGTGTTCTTTACACGATGGCAAAGCTGGTTCAAAAAATTTCTAACTGGACTCCAGAAGTTCCAACAGACTCAGATACTACTTGATACTGTGACTTTTCGGGGAGGACATCTGCACATGTAACATTTCAGGAAGATACATTTATGGAGACACTTTTCAAAAATAGTTATTATTATATCATGATCAGAACATCACTATGTTTGACTTGTGTGATTCAGGACAATTTTGCTGTAATACACTTCTTTTTTCTATTAAGTGAGCGCTATTGTTACTGAGCCCATACAGGGACACAGCAATTAGTTTTTTCCTGTTTAATGTATTTTCCTGTGTTTTGAGTTTCTGTTTCATTTTAACAAGATGTATCTATTGCATTTTCAAAACTGGAGCAAAATTAGCTACAAGGAACTAGTGGAGGGGGCTTTAGAAGAAAATTCTGCTCCAGTGGAAATGGAAATGACATGGCAATGTCCGTTTTTAGAAATGTGGGGTAAATCATTCGTCTGATACTAATATAGAAGAAAAAAACTAAATTCCAGCTCTTCTCAAATAAAATCCTGCCTAGCTCTACACAGCATTTGAGATGGATTTTGAAGACTTAAGTGGTGCCAGTGCTACCCTGAGGAGTGAACAGCACTTGTAAACATTGAACAAAGGCACTCTTTAAGGTTCTGAAGCTACTCATAGGCTCACTCTACTCACATGGACAGTCAAAGTACTCTCACATGTCAGAAGACAAGCAGGCACACAATGTGCTAAATGTGACTGCTTTTTTTATTTTTTTTTTCACTCCTTTTCCCTGCAATATGATGTCATTAAGTTCATTTTATCATATTGTCTACAACTGCAGTGTTAATTTCAACAGAATGAAATTTTTATTTGAACTTCACATCTGTTGTTAGTAAGTTAACACCTTTTCACCTATATTTCTTACTTAATTGTGTAGGTAACTGCTCCAAGAGGAAATAGATCTTGAAAACAACACATTGGTTGAAGTGGAAAAAGCAACAAAAATACATTGTGGGACCTTTCTTCTGTTAATCTTTTGAACTGTGGTAATGCTGTTTTCATGCCTTCAGTACGCTCAGATGTTTACAGATAAGTAGCATCTTGTTTCACCCAGGTGTGTTGTTAATTTCTTTGTTAGTGAAGACAGTTATTCCTCATGGTCCTTATTGCTTATTTATTAAGAAATTTTTGTTAATTTAGATACATTTTTTCTAGTCAATAGCCTATCTGAGCACAAATCTACCTGCATAAATATGAAGTACCAACAAAAATACAGTTTCTAAAGTATTTAAGAAAATGCCACAAATAAAAATGTGATTTGTGTTGACCTTACCTTGTGCACAAAAGTCCCTGTAAGGTCAAAGGATTTCTCTGTACAAGTATGACCATACAATTGTAAAAGGTAAACAATTACCAAGGCAATGTCAAATTTGATGTCTGCATGTTTTGCCTAGGCCTAAAGTTTAGTAATCTGTTGTTAGGCAGTCGTCTAGTTTTCTTCAACAGTCTGTGCAGAGGAACAGATAGAAGATGTCATCCCATCTAAGACACGTATACATACACTTATTACAGAGGGATGATTTAGGTTCAATGTATCACCAGCAATACATGTCAAAGATAAACATTTTTTCTTCTGTGCTTTTACCAAAAGAAAATAAAGTATCTGTTACTGACTTAAAGAGCAATAAGAATGTTGTAGTGAATAAGTATGCAATCTTTCTATTCCCACATAAATATACACAAAATTATGGTGATATATATATGCGTGGTGCTCTTTCAGTCACTATTAAAAGATATACTGAGCATCTTGTTTTCCTAGATTTTGCAAATTTCCAAGGAATATTCTGTGCTTTTTCTTCTTGTAACTGATGACAAGCTAGAAACCTATTAATATGGCCGTTACTGGTCAGCTGATGTACCTTGCTTACTTCCTCAGAAAAAACCCTCTTTATTCTCTTGCTTTATAACTGATGCATGAAATCAATGGAATGATTACTACCTGCTGTTTCCACACTAAGCACTCAGGACTATTGGGGAACCCTACTTTTGAACACTTTAATTAAAAGACAATCAATTTCTTGCAAATTTTATTTGCAAAATAAACATAGAGACTTTCATTAAGTATGGAAAAGTGCTGTCAACTCCCCCTTCCTCAGAAAGAGCTTTCTGAGTTACTGTTGCTATGGCATCCTTCACTTACTTCATTCCCACTACTGCAGAAGATTCAAGAAAATCCTTATGCATACAAGCAGGTGCTTTGACTTTGAAATTGCTCATATGCTTTAAATTAGACATCTGCTGAAAGGTCTTATTGAACAAGACTTGCTGTCTCATTTTGCTTATCTTTTCAGTTTGTAAGAAGAAGTATCTAATAAATGTTCTTTGTACAAATGGCAAGCTATAGTTTCTGTTTTATGACTGGATATATGCTGGATTTTGTTGTTAATAGCCATGACGTTTTCAGAGTAAATAGCTCCATGTGAACCATGCATTAGGACAATGTGATGGCTCTGAATACATTGAAGAAATTCAAAATGCCTATACTGCTATGAAATTGTTATAGAGAATCACAGTATCACAGAAAATAAGGCTTGGATTTTGAAAGACAAAATATTCAGTAACAGTAGCAGTCTAAAGTGTATCTCCTTTAAAAAAATAATTTTTTTTTTTTAGATTTATTTTTGTTTCAGGGGTTTTTGTGTTAGTTCAGAGTATGATCATACAAACACTTAAGCAGAGTAAGCTGTGGCTAAGGAACAGGAAAGAGAAAGGAAGAGAAGAGGCAGAGGAGCAGAACTGAAAGGTATTGAGTTAATATTGCTGCTGATAATTTTGTGAAATCACAAACTAAGGCTACAGAAAACCTAGAAATGTTACAGAGTCTATTCCTTTCTTCACAGTAGGATCATGTTGACAAACGTTTTCTATCTTATTTTTAAAGACTTGAAATGGTAGAGATTGGACTAAGCAATCTGCTCCTATGATTGTTCTTCTCTTCATGGAAATATAAAGAAAAATAATATGCATGAAATGCTAGTATTTCTATTATTACTAGTGTTAGTAACAATCATCCTTTTCATTTTTAGTGGAAGAGTCCTTTTTTTTAAAATAAGTGTGAGCATTGGAACAGGGAACATTGCTAATTTTTGATACATAATTAAATATATATAAAATATAGTGACCTATTTCAATTGCATAAATAAATATAATATGCTACAAAATACATATATATTAATGATAATTCTTTAATAATCTGTATATTTTCTGGGTATTTTCTTTTATTTCCTATAAAATTCAAAAATTATAATTTATAGCCTCATAAAAAGTATTGTGGGCTTTGGAGTAATGTCGTGTAACTCAAGACTAGTCATTTGCATCTTGCCTATAAAGCATCTATATATTCCTACTGCATTGGAGACTGATTCTTTTCAACTCCAATCTGTGTTCCTTATTATTATTCTGCAGTAGGAAGTTCTATTTCCTAGTCTTCTCATTGGCATTAGTTACAGTTACTGGGTCATTATTATGAGCTTTCATCCCTCTTTTTCTGTTTCTTTGTGTGAAGAGAAGCCACATCTCTGAAGGAAATTTCCAACCCCTAAATTGTCGCTTCATGATAATTTACAAAACCATGTGAGAAACTATCCCATGACTCATTCATTCCTTGGCTTATGCCCAGAACGCTTCTATCTCACAATTCTACTGGTGCACTATTTCTATGAATTTATCTTTTAAAGAATCACTAAAATCTCTGAAGTTCCCAGAAGCATGGCAGAATTCCATATTTCAGTGTGTTTTACTCGTTGCCAGTTGCTTTTGGCAACCTGTTAGCTTGTTGTTGAAACAATCATTAACAGGATGGTCCTGTAGCTCAGTAACTCAGGATCTTCAGGGATAGGTGGCATTCTGCATTATGAATGTAAAAGCAAGAGTGGTTTTCCAAATAAACACTTTAAATCTACTAGCTGCCTGGTGCCTGCCAATTTGAAGAACTGGCCGTGACAGAAATCACTTTTGTGTAAATATTTGAAGCATTGAAAACATTAGTTTTCTCCAATCAGATCCAGATAGCTTTCACGAAAACATCTGAAATACGTAGTTAAGAAAGTAAGGTTTAATCAAAGTTAAGGATATTTTTGACACCATCATGATCACATTGGGATACATATGATTAAAAAACCACTGCTCTGAGGAATGCAATTTATATGACTTTGCCAACTATTACTTTTGTGACACAGATAGGAAATGAACTGGGGAAGAGGAATGTATAAAAATCGTCTTGTTATACATAGATTTCATTTACAATTTTCAGTGATTTGTCATCCATTTTCATCCATTTTCTACTTCCCAATTGTAATTCTGTAAATTCTTTTCTTCCTAATATAATTCAATTTCCACTGTGCTTGAATAGGCTAAAAGGCAAGGACTCTTTTGCTATAGGTGGCAGCACTAGCTTATTATAAGGGTTGATGCGCTCCCTCTCTTGAAGGAAGTAGATATAAGGAAATCTGGGAAGAACACAGTTCCTATGAAAAATAATTGAGATCCAAAATACAACCACATTTTTTTAATAAGGAAGAAGATAATTTTATTATTATCCTCGTATACATTTTCTAATACCTAGTTAGGGATTAATAGATTGAAACCATAGCTACATTCTTAATCATAAAAAATAACCAATTTAAAAAAAATCCACTGAAAATTAGAACATATTTGTAAACTTGTAGAACTATCTGCTTTTCTAATGTGAAACTCTCCTAAACTCAACTTCCAGAACATCAGTTTCTAGAATATTTAAAATCTGCCATGCTGATACAGATATTCTTTAAGGATTTGTTGTGTTTTGTTCTGGCATTAAGTTGTATGCTATCACTGCAGTTCTTCAGGTCAATACTCCAAACGAATTTTACTGAAGAAATACAATCTATGGTCCCTTTTATTTTTTCATTTCACGTTCTTTTACAACACAACCTTTCCTCTCAGTGTCCTCACCCAGTCACTTGTGAAAGGCTCTTCTGTATATCACCCTCTTTAGGCATTTTAGGTAAGAAGTATTATGGAATCTCTAACTTTTAAGAAATACAGCTCAACCTGCAATACATACTGTACAACACCAATGGTTACTGTTTTATGAACATTCAATGGGAAATAATTCCTCCTATATATTTAATGATGTTTCACAAGACCGGAGAACCAAAATTAAGAGCATCAAAGCCCACCAGAAAAGTTGTGAGAAGCAAGTCTTTCCTGAATTCCTGCTTGATAGGGAAGATTAAAAAAAAAAGATATTACTGAGTTGCCAGACACTGTCTTCTATTATACAGCGTGACTTACAGGGCTGCATCGTAATATTTGATTTATAAGACTGTTAATTTTCCCTATTTTTCTTCATCAAACTATGGTTTTCTGCAAAACAAATACATTAATAAATTTATGCTCTCTGCTATTCTTTCATATTTAGCTGTGCGTGAAACAAATGCCATACAATACACTATGCCAAAGGCATAGTAAGATGTTGTCACAACATTACCCTTGAAAAGACATAAGAGAAGATTGTACTGCTAAAAGCAAAAGTTTTCAAAATTAAAAGCCAGTTGTTAGATTTCTATGTTCTTCTTTAGGATTTCAAAATGCTGAGTGCCAACAACTCCAATTAACCTCAGCTGAAGTCACACTTAATCCCTTTTTTTCCCTAAAGGAACAAGACCTTTTCCAGCAGAGTTCTTTTAATTTCGGTTATTTATTACACTGTTTTTTATGACTGGCATAGCTCTGCTACAGTCCTATGTGATTGTTAAATTTGATGATAAAAAGTGAATGAAAGCAGCAGGTGAAATTTAGCTGTTTCCTTTCTTCTCTCCCATCTTTCAATGTATCGTTTCAGACACTAATAATTAAGGAAAAACAAAAAAAAGCAGAAACTCTAGAAGTTTGTTTGAAAACCCATCTTCATTTGAAGATCTACAGCTTGTTATGCAAAGTAGTGGCCAATTTTAATTTTAAAGAGGATGGGCTTTTTTTTTTTTTCTGTTTATGTATGTGGTGCGTAAAAATTTTGCTATTAAAATCTGAGATGTACATACCAAATATCTCATATTTCTCAGTAAACTATGATCCGGATTTAGAGTACTGTAAAGATCTTAATCCTATGGAGATCCCCTCAAAGTGATTCTTCAAAGAAGCACTGCTGGGACTTTATTTTGACAAGCCATACCAGAACCACATGTAAGCAACTGCCTTCTCTCGCCTACCTTTCCTCTTTGTCTTGTAGCAGATCATCACAGGCTGGAGTTCACTCACTTTGTGATCACAACAAGGGTCCATACCCTCTCATACACATTTCTAGGTGACTCAGAGGAAAGAATCCTTGCCTCCCTTAGGGAACTGTGTATCCTAGGTCTCCTTCATAGCAACTGCTAAGGCTGGAAAATGACCCTGTGTAACCACTCTTGCTCTACATTTCAAAGAAGGAGGAACACTTTTTACCCCTCTTGCAAGCTGGGAGACATATGAGACCCAGTGAGTGCCCTGTATAATGTTACTTTCCCTATATTCCAAAATATTAGTTTTTGTCCCACTAAATTTCTGAAATTTCAGTGAGAAACCCTATTTGCAGCAAAGATACTCATAAAACCCTTATTTTCTTCTGTGGAGCCAGTATACGGGAAAAAAATAAGCCAAACCAAATCCACAGCTAGAAAATCGATGGTTTGTTGAGTAGGGAAAAACGAACTTCCCTTTCCCTCAGCTGATGATCACTGTGTGGGTAATTGATTCCTTAAAAGACTTGGGCTTCAGCACAACTGCACTGGAGGATTTCAGTCAAGATCAGTAGCTAATTCATTTGTGATAGCAGCCTAACGTAGAATGCTTCTCTCTCGATCCCTTCTAAAATTTTTCTTCTCGTGTTTGTTAACTTTCCTTATGTTAAACATTTGTCATTGTGATTGTTTCATTAATCATCAGCAACAAGCAATAATCTTGACCATTGTAGAATTTTTTTGTCTTCTCACTTTCGAACTACACAGAGAGAAAGGGATGTTTTTGTATTTTTCTAATGCAATATAAAGTCTGATAGTTTATATTTGAATTAACCTTTCAGTGTAACATTGACATTTATCTTTCTGACCTTGCTCTGTTGTTATCTGTTTTCAAAGGTTTAACACCTTTCCCATGACACTCCACTTGTGAGTGAGGTACTGCTCATAAATAACAGGATAACATGTTTATTTTGTGTGTATAAATCAGAATCAGGTGGGTGAACATTCATGCATTTTTAATAGGTCTGCAAAGGCTATACAGTAAAAATGGAAAAGAAAGAGTCAATGAAGATTAAGCAATTTTACATTTTGATCATCTGTTGGGATGGATCAAACTCATCTGAAAAACTGTCATGAAGGGAAGGAAGTTTTATTAGCCACTTCAGAGAGATGAGAAGGTCACTGATAACTAGAAGGGGAAATAAGGGTAATACACAGCCAAGGAGGGTGATCCTATACAATTTAGAAAACCTCTTGACAAAGTCCCATACAATTCTGGTGGTGAAGAATGTAAAGAGGGGGAGGATATGTAGTTTTTCTGCTCTGTATTTTTGTTTTGGCTGTAATTGTGAAAATAGTAGTAGAAATTGTTGGCTTTCATGAGCTTCAATTACTCTGTATCCTTGGAGAGGTTTATTGTAAATCATAGTAGTCACATGCCTGGACTTCTGGAAAATTAGTGTCCTCAGGGTATATGTCTGGAAGAGAAGCATTAGTCCTAGGACCCTGGCGGTCGGATTAGAAATTCCTGGTCCTCAAGAATGATGTTAAACAAAGGACCTTTGAGACATCATATTTAAAAGTATGAAGACAGACTCAGTAATTGGACTTTACTGAAACTCAAAAAGCTTAAAAATTCACATATTCAGTGGGAGAGGGAACCAAACAGCCTCCTGAATGATCAATAAAGGCTGCTCAATGAGGGTTAGGGCAAAGCAGTGCAGCAAAGCGCAACAAAAGTAGCATTATTTTAGAATAAAGAGCAGAAGCTTAACCCAAGAGAAAGAAACAAAGCCCTTAAGCTTTGGGCCGACACCAAAGACCTCTGTTTCATTTTGGGGTTGTCTTCATTTTCTTTACAGTAAAACCAGCCTCTCTTCTTGTCACTCCATTTCAGCCACAGTTATTTTAGAAATAATTGCATCACATAAATCTCTTCCTGGTGTCTGTTTTTGCCACCTTCCTTCCCTGTCTGCAGAACCATGGAAAACACTTTGACCAGTTCAAGTGTGAAATAAAGAAGCAAACCTACATATTTATTTTTCTTGTCATCAGTTAATAAAAACTTATATTTTCATTATCCAATAATATCTTCTTTTATGGCACTACACTTCTTCCTACTATCCACCTGTCATTTATCAGAGTCACTTTTGGTGATAATATGAAGTGATGGAAAGCAGTCAAGCTGAAAGATCATAAATAAGAGTAAATGATAAAAAAAATTGTTTTACTGTAAGGCACTGGTTGCATGACCAGTAACTGGTTACATTTCTCTTTCTTGTCAGTGTGATGTCTCCTGGTTGAATGGTAATGTGCAGGGACTGCAAGGCCTGGGTGGGGTCAATCAGGCTTGGTCGTGCCCTCAGGGCCCCAAAAGGTAAGCTGTGCATTAAGCTAAAATTTAAATTGACCACAGAAAGAAAAAAACAGTCAAAAAACCCCAGTACTTTTTAGTGATTATGTTCCCATAATCTTAGTCCTTTTGTTTATACAACTTCAAAATTTGTCTTCTGAATTACTGCTGTTGCTGCAGAATATACTTATATATACTGCATACAAATATATAGTTGACAAACAGATTTATGAGCACTTAGAGCCTGCAAGGAACATATACTTTTGTGTTCTGAATAGAATAAATAAATAGAGTAAGTGAAGTTATCATGTATAGTTGCTAAACTTCAAAATCTCAAGGGAATCTATGGAGTACCTAATATTTTGATTCTTTATGCTTAAAAAAAGTAAACATAAAAAATTATGTTGTCAGGCAGATTCTCCTGGATGTCTGCCAAGAGCAGACTTTCTCTGGTGTTTCTATTTTTCCTGAATTAATAAGTTCAGAAAATTCAGTGACAGAACCATTTCCTTTGTGTGTTTGCTTGTGGCTTTTTCCTAAAAGCAGAAAGCATTGCAAAGGCACCTAAATGAAAAATGGATAAAAACTCAAAACCAAAACAAGTTTCCCTAACTTCTGGAAAGGTTTGGAGTTACTCTTATGTTAATTTTGTTGCTTTTTCTAGCCCAGGTGATAATTCCTTCAAAAGCTTTTAATGTGAAATAAAGGGTCATCAGGCCATTTTAATTTAGCATGAGGAATTTTCAAGGCAAATAACAGAGTTATTTGTACAAGCTAAGCAAATATTAGAATGTATAAGAAGAAACAAACCCAAGGGATGCAAAGTTAATGTCACGAACCATTACAAATCTGCAGACCAATGAGGGAGAATCTATAAAAGCTAATGCAGAAACACTCAGAAAAGTGTCATCAAACTATTTCAAAGAAGAACAAAAAGTTTAAAATGTCATTAGAATGATTAAAAAATAAAAGCAAAGTGCTGGTTCAAAGTCTGAGTTATTAATAGAGCACCCATGACCCAGACTTCACCAAAATCTCCATTTTTACTAAGCCACTAAGAGCTGGACTTCAGAGTTGTGTTCATCTTGCAAGAGTAAGTGACCTCTGCAGATGAATAAGTAAGAAAGGCACTGTGAGTATTTAGAGCTTTTATGTCATCATTGTTATTGTCCGTCTGGAATAATTATAGCTTACACTACCCTTGACATTTGCAGGCTGAGTTTTAGATAAACCATGGAAGGGACCATAACCACAGAATGCTCTTGTGGCTTGACCATGTCTATTTTAAGACTTCTGGAGGCAGTCATCAGCATCCTCTTCAAAAAGATGATTTGAGGGGCCAAAGATTGCACTTTAGATAGTGCTGTATTTTATTCTGTAGGTTTACATTCAGGATTTTGCAAATGCTGTGAAGGTTCCTGCTTTCGCACTTGAATGTGACAGAGAGACAGAGCAATGTACAGCAAGCATACTCCATGCAGGCTCTGCCAGTAGAGCTCATGGACACAGCAAACATCCCATTGCTTGATCTCAGCACTGAAAGGTTTTGCATTTGAACCAAAAAAATGGATTTTATCCCTCTCTCCAGCAGCCCGAAGTGACAGAGTTTAGGGTTTAAGCTGCAGGCAAAGGAACTGGGCTGAGACTAAAAAATCAGTGTGATAGTGCTTCTAAAAATTATTTTGAGACAGGGGTCTCAGAACAAGCCTAGACTGCCCAGAGGGAAGGCATCATCACAACCCACCCTGGAGAAGTCTTACTTTGTGTCATTCTTAGAGAGTTTGGATTGAATTGTGTTAAGTAGGACCAGCATGTATCTCTGTCCTTTCCTGCATTTAATTCCCCCTGTGGGACAACTGAGACTCTGGTCTTATAACCAGAGTGATCTCTAACTAAATCTCTGTGATTTAGTGAGTGAATTTACATACTTCTTTATCTTGACACATACTTCTTTATCTTGACACAGCTTCAATAAAGAAAAGAGATCTTAAGTTGATTTTAAAGGTGGACTTAATTTTAATGACGCCAGCTTGGAGTAGACGGAGGTGGTGATTATGGCTGTAGAAACTAGGCATGGCAAATAACCATAGATGTTTGAGGTCCTGGAAAACCAAGCTGACTGTTACTGCAACTGAGGGAGCAGTCAGCATATATGCAGCTCTGAGAGAGGCGAGAGAAGCCCCTTCCAAGAGCAGAAGTAATTGTCTTCCCTGTTCCACTCCTGAATCTGCAGACTCTGATTGCTAAGATGTTTTCTTCCTCCGTTCTCTTCTGCTTCCTGGGTACAGCTTGCTATTAATCAGATGGCATCATTTACTCTTTTGAGAAGTCTCAGACTACCTCTAAATTCATTATTTTTGCCATATAAATGATTGGCCTAAGACATTATCGTGGCTCACTTTGAGTAGGACTGAAATAAGCCGTTCCAGAGGTTCTTTCCAGATCCCCATCTTGAGGATACTCTGGGCTGTCCTATCCCAAGGTCATAGAGTCAAATAGTAATTTAGGTCCTGCAGAAGTCATCTAGTTGGACTTCTACCTCAAAACAGAGTTGGGATTCAAGTTAGGTCTAGTTGCTGGAGGCCTTTTTCAGCTGAATGTTCACTACCTCCAAGATGGTGTCTAACCCAGGCGGAAGGAAAGTGCTAGTATTTTGCCTTGAGTTTAGGAGGATCCTAGTCAGCTGCCTCAGATTGTATGCTAACTTTCAAATAGTTGAAGGGAGACCAGAAAAAAGCCATTTCAAACTATTGCCTTGTACCTCCATTTCTGTTTGAGACAGTGCCACTGAAAAATAATGAGAATGAGAATGTGAGGTGGAAACACAAAGCTTAGGATACCCATCAGGAGTTAGCATTTTACTTTAGTTCTGCCTCAGTTGTGAAAGGAAAGATTTCAGCCACAGTTAGCATTTCCCCGTGCTTTACTCTGGGAGGCTTCCTTTTCATTGTGTGAGATTCACAGACCACCATTTTCCAGAATCCACCTCTCTTGATTCTCTTTATGTTAAGTGTCCTGGGCACTTAATTCAGGGGTTGGGATTCTGATCAGAGGCATTGCAACAGTAATCTTCAGAGAAGCTTATATGTCATTATATCAAACCCTTGACTATGTAAGATTACAGTCTTCAATTCTTAACTATTTGAAATTATATATAAGTTTTATCAGGACCTCAAACAGCTTGACATTGTTACAATTGTTTTATTATTTCAGAGATTTCTAAAAGAATTTTTAATGCTATGATGATCTATTTTATTCCCTATTAATGGATAGTTTGCATCTCTACCAGAGCTCAAGCATGCTAGTAGGCATTAAAATGATTATTTTTCACTAATCTATTCCTTCAACTTTAAAGTAATTAGCTGAGTTGGGCAGCAAAACAGGACATTTCCTATAAGAGTCAGTAAATAGACTCCCTGTAAGCGCAAAAGCTGATTACTTTGATATAAAAAGGGACATTATTTTTTGCAATTCTGGAAAGCTGCCTAACTTGAAAGCCTTATAATCTGATTTTCATAAATCCTATTTAACACATTATTATTATTTTCTTCTTAACAGGCAGCACCTAAAGTGATATAACTCTTTTCTGATGTTACTCCTTCTTTTTCATAACAGAATCCCGCATCCCTACTTATGGATAATTTGTGTAATAATCACCAAAATGCAGCATTAAGTCTAATCTTTTTACATTCATTTTCTATCAAGAACAATTAGAATGAAAGGGTATACAGTTTACATTTTTACAATTATACTGACTCATATTTGTGTCAGATTTAAGGTCCTTGCTCCAGAGAAAAAACAATTCTTCTCTTTCAACATCTCATGCCTCAAGAAGATTTCAATAAGTTTAACCTTAGACCTGAAGGGAAACATGCCAAAAAAAGAGAGAGAAACTGATTAACAGTTCATGTTGGCAAGGTCAAGTGAACTGCGTTGTATTCAAGAGCAAAGCACAGTCAGGGAAGAAAAAAACACACATTAAAAATAGAGGTTGATATGAAATTCAAAGCAACAACTTTTTCCAACTGAAGAAATTTTATTTGAGCAGAAATCCATCTTGAAAAATGTATCCAATACACTTGGATACTCCAATATATCCAGTGGATAACTCCCAGAGCTGCTTTGTCCAGCTGTATTTATAATGTAATAAGCAAATGCGTTTACCCAGCTTCAATTAGGTACTATTATACAGTCTAATGAAAATTAATTCTAGCAAGTCCCCCATTATATTCAAAGTCCTCTGCTAAAAGAGTTCTGTATAGGACTCGCAGGGTCTACTAGACAGCATCTTGTCTGATTTACCATTGTCACAGACATCATGTAACCCCACACATAAATATGGCAAGCTTCACCTTGTAAAGAGTAGATACTCTGGAGCAGGGATAATTCTCTTTTTGAAGGTTATTGGAAATCTTGTCTCATCTTTAACTTCACTCTTCTTTCCAAATCTGCTTATTGGTATTTGTTGTGCCAATATTGTTCTTCTCTCCCGGGTGTTTAACTTGCTGGAGTATTTTTGTCAAAGTAAGCAAGCATTGCTTTTCCAGCCAGGCAGCTGTGAATCTATCCCTTTTGCCTGGCTAATTAACCAGACACTCATGGGGCACTTTGTCTACACTACTGTGGTCTACCAAGGGCTTATTCGGAGCTGACTGTCCTAGCTTGGGCACTCTGTTAGACACCATCCACTACAAAGGGACAGACAGACAGAAAGAGACACAGAGAAGCAGAGGGATAGACTTCACCCACCAAGTTTTGAAAGTGAGTTGAAGACTTCTGGTCTTTACCTCTCCTTACATGACCAAGCATACCTCGTCTACACTTTCCTGCCCTCCACCCTTTGCTAATTTTTATGCTTATTTCTGAACAAATTTTCAAGTTGATCCGTGGTTTACTTTTATGTCTACTTGTGAATATATTTGTGCCCATGCCCAAAAAAGAGAAAGGAATTTCTCCTAGAAGAAAAGAACAAAACAGATATGCAGTGATGTTCTGTGATGTTTGCACAGGAAAACTGAATCTTAAAAGTATGACTTTAAAGTTGACAGTGTTTGGTACAGTTCCCAGCTTCCATGTGATTTTAAAACCATTTTGTCATACTGTAGAACTTTTTGTTGCATAGACTGATAACTCTGTGAGAATAATCCCTGTTTTCGAGAGGACTTCTCATGAGCTGAAGATCAGAGTTGTCTGGGAATATATTCATTAGAAGATGGAATTCTAGATAGGTTCCTGAGGAAATAAAAATAAATTAAAATAGTGGCATAGAGGGCCTCCTCTAGGTTGTTATGACTTCTGAGATATGATGACTGACAGTGTGGTGGCACAAAGGACTTCAGTTTTCACTCAGGTGCAGTGCCTTCTTATCCTTCTTCCTTTCACTCCACGGACAAGCAGCTGATGTTCTATGAGTACTTACTAAGATTCTGTCCTTGCCCTTTACTGAGACCTAAATATTGACTAAAAAGTGAATACAACCATTATTAAATTATAGGACTGTTTTTATTTCTACATTTTAAACTTTAAACAAATTTATTTGTTTGGTTGGGTTTTTTTAATTTTATTTTATTTATTTCCCTGCTTATGCTAAGGGCAAAGGTAGATTTTTTTTGTTAACACTAGTACAAAGTGGGCTGGGAAATGACTGATTTTATCATAGCAGATATTTCTCTGTTTGTCTCCCTGATGTGGAATGGTGGAGTAGAATATTAAACTCCTGTGTTGTGAAAATAAAAAAAATGTCCAAAGGCAAAGAATCTGAGAAAACATACATTACTGATTTGAACAAGTGGAATTCCTGCGTCTGTATTCAGTGGCATCATGTCCTTTAATCAGCAGAACAAAAAGATAGCTCCTCCCTTTTGCAGCTGACTTCCCATAAGAGCTCTTTACTTAAGGAGCCTCAGCTTTCCCTGTTCACATTACTCACCTGAAGTTAGAAACAACTCAATTGTTCACATATGAAAATAATTTATGAAGATAATTTGGTGAGCTATTTGAGAAAAATAAGTGGAAAATGAACCAAAGTACTATTTAAAATGAAAAAAATCCTACCTCTAGAACTTCAAAACTTTCAGAAAGAGAGGTGGATAATCTTTCTTGATCTTGAAGAGGTATGTAGGTTGTATGGTAGCCAGGCCTATAGTCAGCTTCTTCAGTGAGCTGATTTCAGAACAAAAAGCAAGTGTTTCTCTTCCTCCCACTACTTTTTTGCTACCTACAGATATTTAGTGCCACCTCCATTTGCTGTCTATTTAGTGACATTCATCTAGTCATTCCAGTTCTTTAATTTTAATACCTTTTTAATCAAATTGGCCCATATGCCAATTATTTATCAGTTCTTTATATCTTCTTCTGATCTCCTTTTAACTTTTAATTTTTTTTCAATTAAAAGCATTTTTGTAGGAGGCTTAAAATAATTACACTTCTATTATCCAGCTATCTTCCTAATTAACAATGATTCCTTTTCTAAGGTCTGTGAGTGACATGCTGCTGAGTACAACAGCTTTCACATTTAATAAGAAAAAGGAGTCACTAAAATTTAATGGGGGTTTTTTGTATTTTTTTTTAAATTTTTTTTAAATATGTTATCAGAGAAGGCTTTATTTTCATTTTCCATCCAGCTCTAGTTACTGTAACATCTGAACTTGCACATCACAAGATGATAATTTTATTTCTGTGATTCAAGCTACTATATACATATATTTGTACCATGGAAAATTTATACTACCAGATTTTATGATCAAGATTTGAAAAAACATGGAATGCAATTTTACATGCAGTGTTCTCGGTTCTGTGTTTTTTTTTTTTAATGCTTAGTTCTCAGGATATTATTTTACTTTGATGCTTAAATTGGATTATAAAAGACAAAGTCAGTTATTTAGAATAAAACTGTTTAAAGAGAAAGAGTTGTGAGACTCACCTGAAATATTTACCTGTTCTCTAATTTCAAGTTGTCTAACTTCAGCTTCCTGCTGCTGAACTGTGGTCTTATTTCCTAGATTTTCTTTTTCCTTTGTACACATCTTTAAACTTTGAGATCTATGTTCTCTAAGTGAACAGACTCCAAATGTCTGTACCTTCAGGTAATGCAAGCGTCATTCTTGTGGTTAAGACCTGAACACCCAATAGTCTTTTCACCACTTTTCTTGAATTTTGGATGCAGTGTAGAGCTGAACACAGATTTCCAGACTACTCTAAAAGTAAAATAGATTCTCTATGTTAGTAACTGTTTATAAATTCAAGACTTAGCTGAGCCCTTTTGTTCCTGCTTTGCATTTGGAGCTCATATTCAGATAACTATGAACTGTCCCAAGACGTTCCCTGGACAGTCTTGTATAGCCTACGCTTGGAAAAATTGTGGTGCCTATGTGAACTACTGGGGTGCTTTCTGGCATTAGTACATAGTAGGGAGCATCTCCATAAAGAAAAAGAAAGAGCATCCACATGTCCAAGAAGTGTTGGTTTTAATTTTTCAAAAGGTCTGGTTCCTTACCACATTTATTTTTAATTTTCCTTACACTAAGTCAGCTGTCAAACATTTGAAGATAAAAGTTTATATACCTTCTAGGAAAACAAAACCAAACAAAATCTACTATATAAAAGATGTATAACTTTTTCCTTCTAAGAGATTCTCAAATAGACTGCCACTTGGCTAGAAATCTGTGATGTATTAGCTCACCAAAGTTACTAAGTGTCACTGTAACTGCATCCCTAATCACACTATATGAGTTCCTCCTCTCCACTATGTGAACTCTGTTTGCTTTTAATGATTTCTTTTGTTCTTCATTGGTGCCTGGACAACATTCTCCCAGTGACTCCTCACTCCTTTCTCATAAAACAGCTGTAAATGAAGATGTTCTGCCAAGCCTCCTATCTTAACAGATCTCAGGGAAGATTCTTAACTCCTGTAAATTGTCTGAGTAACACTTAAATGTGTAAGACTTGGCTGATTCACACCATCTGGCCCTTTGAGCCACTCTGTGTTTATTTGCATAATTGAACATATTGTTTCAGGCTCATGCTGTTTAACTGTAAGATTTCCTGGCCAGAGGCTGTCATAACACCATACTGTACAGTCCTGAATAAACTTAAAGAGCTATATAAATAGTGATTGTGATTGTCCGTTTTCTTTAACCACTTCCTAAGCCTACTCCCAAAGAGTAGAGCTTTCTCTAGATGAGTTAGGCAAGACTTCTGGAATCTGAGTTGGGCAAGTTCCTGTCAGAACAAATAGCACAGGCTTTCTCAGAGTTAGGCTCTAACTTAGCCTCTATAGACAACAGAGTTAATACTGACAGACCAACATTGAACTTATTGACTTATTTTGTTATGCTACATGCTTTCCTATTATTTTTTCTCTTCAATTTGGTTAGATCATTGTTTTACTGGATTATGTCACCGTTCACCTTATGTCTTTACTTTTTCTAAAGGGCATCAGAAGGATTTTACTACCCAGTATGAAACTAAAGAATGTAACCCACTACCATTAGTTGATAGAGTGAAGAACCACCATCGTAGATCTGGCTAAGACTGGCATCCTATTTCTTATGCCATTTTATACCAGGTGAACAAAAGGAAAAAATACCAAAAAGAATTGAATTCTAGGTTCTTACTTGATTTATGGTTTTTAGCCTTCTTAAACAGGGAAGTAGCAACATTGTTAACCTATGCAAAGAGAAAAATTTTAAAATCTGGGAAATCTCTTATCTTTTTACTGCAGAAAATTCCTGTATTGCTTAACCTTTATCTGTTCTAGGAGAAATGAAAGTATTGAATGAATATGCCACTGTCTTATTCTCTTTTACGTGGTAACAAAAAGTGCCCCACTTTCTCTCCTCATAACAGTCTGGGTATTAGTGTCTGGTAGGAGGAGGAAATATGGCTGGAGGAAACTTCATGTTCCTTATACTTGCTTTACGTTATATGCCCATGTGCATTCCTAGGAGGTAGCCATCCAGACTGTTCTCCATGTGTGGCATTAAAACCCACAGATCCCTCAATTCCCTAATCATTGGATTGAAGAAGTAGAGGTATTTTGTTCGCCCTTTAAGTGAATGCATAGAGCTACGACTCAGATGCTACTATGTATACTCTGCTCAGAGCAGTGCTTCACTGTTTCGTGTCTTCACAGACTTCTCATTTGTATTCTCCTTTTTCTGAATATAACTTCGGTTGTCAGTCTGTTTGTTTGTGGGTTTTTTGTTTGTTTTTGGTGGATTTTTTGTGTGTTTTTTTTTCTTTGGTGAATTTTTTTTTTGCTTCTATTGATATGAAAAAGTGATTTTTTATGTGGCTAGCTCTAAGGCATCTTGAACCCTGAATTCATGCATTTTTTTTTCTCTGTAAAGTCTGGGACAACAGAAGTTGTCATAGTAAGTCATTTTACTTTGCACAGTGTTAATCAGACTGATAAGACAGAGTTAGAAGAATCAGCAAATTTCTCCTCAATCTATTTTCCTAAAAGTTTTTAAAGTACCTTTTATATCTAAGGCATAGCAGAAATATAGAACACCTAGACATGAATGTGATGTGATATGAAGAGAAATAGCAAGATCTACATAAATTAAGAATGCTACTGCATGCCATCTAAATTTAGCAGAAACCAATTTTATTCTGCTAATATTATCTAAAGAATTATAGTATTATTTATAATATTGCAGCATTCTGTATCTACAATGTTATGGTATTTAAAACTAAAGTTGTGATTTTCCAGTAATATGTATTCATATGTACATATCTATTTTAAGTATTTATTTCTAGGTAATGGTAAGATAAGAAAAAACAGAGCAATAGCAATTTATAACTACATTTAAAATAACACTGAAATAAGTTTCAAAATAAAGTTGTCCTGAATTTTCTTAAATTGCAGTATTGCATAAATTGTGTTAAAATTTTCCACAATTTTTTTTTTTTAAAATCCCTAAAAATTACCAGAGGTGAAAATGGTGATCTTGGGCAGAGGATGTGTTTGGGGTTTTTTTGTTTCATTCATTTTGGGGAGAAGTTTTTCTTGGTTTTTGTTTCTCTGTGTGTGTGAGTGTGGTTTTTCCTTTCTTTCTTGTTGTTGTTGTTTTTTAGGGTAGCAAATTCTTTTAATCCAATGGATTTATAAAATATCGTAGATATTAATTAAATATTTGGCTTGATTTGGTTGCATTCTTTTGTAACAGTTGCTTTCACCAGCATTTGATAGCTGCCTATATAACTCCTTCCAGATACAGTATAAAGGCCAAGTTGCTGCTTCTCCCTCTAGAGAAGAGAAATTAGGATGCAGGTCCTGTAGAGCTCAGAGATACCAGTGCAGAGGGGTGAGAGAGACACACAATTTGCTGCTCAAAACCCCAGAGCTGTCTTTCTCATAGTTAGAGGAGAAAGAGTTCAGAGAAGACAGGAAATTCCCAAAATCTCTTCCAACTCCAAGTTCAGGCTATTCCAGAGCAAACTAGATATAGTATATAAGTGGTACAACAGATAAAAAGGGTATGTCCTCTTCAGCATTTTCACTTGAATCTGGAGCACACTAAAGCAAATATCCTGGCTGCTTCTGTTCACTGGGCTTTGGTCCTTATTGCATGGATGACTCAGAGCAAACAAACTGAATTTCATTGGGATAAGAGAAGCCAAAAGGTGCATTCCCAAATTACATCTAAAGCACTCCAGCATCTGAGAACTCCCAGTGCATGAGACCAGGTTGGAGACAGTTCAAAGCAAAGCATCCTGAAACACATACAGCATAGACATAAAGTCCCCAGCACAATCTGGTAATTTCTGCAGATATGTCCCCAGTTCTTCTTAATGAAGACATAAACAATGAAAGATTTTCTGGACCTGCCCTGTAGTTTGACAGGAAGATTTTTGTTTTACTTTATCCTCTGGTTTAATTTCTTATTCAGCTATATGCAATACAGCTGAGGAAATATTGCCAGGCATTCGTATCCTTTCTTATACTCTTCCTAGATTTTGTCTCCCTTTTTTAGACACTAAGAAAGGCAAGATAATATTTAAGTGAAATCGCTGGCTGCAACTCAAGGAGTCCAGATTATATTCAAAAGTCTGTAAAACTTGTAGGGTGAGTAACTAACTTGTTTGACAGCAACAAAGTTTTTCATCTATAAAAGGATTATAATACTTGTCTACTCTATAAGGATTCTGGGAATATGAATACATAAATGTTGAAATGACTTTAATGAGAGATATCGTAAGCCCACACAAAATCAAAATTTAAATTTTATCTTTATCTTTCTTCATGTGTATTTAGGGAAATTTCTATCTGCAGAACGTTAGAAGAAATCAGATACTTCAGATGACAAGAATTTCAAAGAGAACTACCACTTTTGTCAAATTATTATGTAGAAAGAATAACTTGAAGTCCAAAAATTAAAAGATGCTATGGAATTTATGAATATAGAACTGACTTTAAAACAAGAAAACAGTGAATACTGCGTGGTATTTCGCAGTTGTCTCTACCTTCAGGAACAGATCTGGGGTTCTAAAATTACATAGCATGAAAGTGTCTACCTCTGTCTTATCCGAGTATTGGAACTGTGTAAGATTTCAGTCACAGCTTCTATTGTATCTTAACTATCATGACTGGAACTATTCCAAAATGAGGGGCCAAATGCTTCCCAGACATGCAACATGTGAGAGATCTCTTCATGGACAAGTGCAAACTCTCCAGTTTATATTGGTGAGACAGGAAGCAGGACTGTTGAAGAAGCCAATTAACAGGATTTGCACAGTGCCGTGTCAGAAGTTACGTACTCTTCAGTGCTCAGAGATTGGCTGAAGGGAGTGTCTGAGGCAGATACAGCCACACACAATTACCACGTGGGATTTTGATCCTGTTGTGGGCCACATTCTTGAAAAGTAGACACAGTGCAGTCTAAGAAATGTGTCAAAGTTTTCATGAGTCCTAGTTCCTAGACAATTAAATAGGTGTATCTTCATGAAAGCAAAAACTGAAGAATTGCTGAACAATGTTAAAAAGTCAGCAATTACCTGTTGAAACACAATTGTATTTGGGATTGTTTGGAGTGTTAAGTATCTGCTCTTTTGAAAAGAATATGTATCAATTGTGGGATAATATTTCAGAAATGTCAGGTTTCTGAAGGTTTCAACATTAAGACTTTCTTCGGAAATTTCTTCTGGGTATTTTTTTCTGTTTCTGAAGGAGTTGAACTGATGTTTTTACTGTGATACCTTTGAGCAACACACTTTTAAGTAAGTTTACTGTTAAGCTCTTTTCTCTCCTTTGGTGACTCCAGGGTTTTTTTGTAAGCAGTGAGTGTTGTAACATGCTGGAGGCTATGTTATGTTATAGCATTTATGTAAATCAGCACACACATAGAAATACTGAAGACCAGCTCCAGATCTGAGGAAAGCTGGATAGACAAGATAGGATCTTTTGGGAAATCTAATTATAGTTTTAAAGTCCTTTCATTAAGAAGTCCTTACTGATGCTGGACAGAATGAGTTCAACTGTCTCTACAGCTGAGCACATCTAGCCCTGGAACAGGAAGGCAAGTACAGTAAGAATCTCTTTTTGCTCTCTGAAGGGTGTTAAGGTATTCACTACTTGTGGGGCAAGAGGCTTTTTAACTCTGTTACTCCCACTTTGTAACTCTGAAGACTGAGTATCACCAGTATTTGAGGTGGAATAAAGGCAGTGATGCACTGCTATCTCCCTCTCCCCCCCCCTCCCTCCCCCACTTTTCCAACAGTGTTGAAAGGAGAGTTATCACTGATACCTAAGATTGCCTGGGCATGCAACTAGGCAGAATGCAGCATCCTAAAAATTGTTTCCTAAGAAAGTTTCCTGCTTTGCTTTTAGTAAAATTCATATAAACGTAACCATCATTTTTATCTCTACGGATATTCAAAATTCCACCCAGAAATTATCCCAATCAGCATATAATGAATTTTAATGAAATTGAATCACAGATCTTAACTGATAGCTAATTTTTAATTTGTGTTACAAAGCTTTCTCCTGATTGCAAGTTCTGCTTTATGATAGGTATAGTATCCTGACCTGCTAGTATCTGGTCCACTGTGGAAATCTAATGATTTTGCTGAATTTGACATGCAATTACATCATCATAAGCTGAAAACAGATCTCCTAGAAGACTGTAGTATTTTATTCTGATAACTGTAATATATTTTTAAGTGACAGTCTTCACAGAACCACAACTGAAACATGCCTTTGATTTAAAAACTTGGAAAATTTACTTTCCTTATGGCATGAATTAATAAGTTATGCTGTGCTCCGTTATGACTTGTTAGACACTTTTATTACCTTGGAAAAAGAGACACATTTTTGCAATAAAATCCATCTACCTTTGATTGTTATAAATCAGTAGATATCAAAACTACAGATCACCTTCCTGATAGATTTTGGCTGCCTTGTTTTCTTTGAACAGCAAAAGGGAAAAGAAACTGTCTTACAGCAAAAGGTACTTCAGTGCCACCACTGATGACACTAAAGTAATAAATAGCAAAAGAACATTGTATTCGTTTAAACCTTAAAGTACTACTAGACTCATGAAACAGTGTGCAAAGCCTGTTAAAATGGAAGCTCTGCAGTTGCTTTTCAACCAGTCTTACCAAAGAATAATTTCTAAATTGCCCTAAGTATAATGATCAGAAATATCTCTTTCATTCTCTTTCATGGTTAGAATGTGTTGATTATAGTTTCATGAAAATAAAGATAGCCTAAATGTTTAGTAAACCCCAAGGAATTTGTTTTTTAATTGTTGTATAAGGTGAAAATAATGTGAAAAAAAATTCAGTTCTTACACTTTCTTTATATCATGATGTTATTGAAAAGAAATGAAGAGCTTGTATTTTTTTTGGAGAAGCCTTGTATTTTATTGGACCCTTATAACAAATGCATTATCAAAATTAAAACACACACCAGGCACACTTTATATAATTATTTAATATTTACTATTTAATCTTGTCATGTAATACTGTTAAACTATTTATGGCTGAAATTTCATCAGACCTTTAGCAGGATTGGTATTGGTTGAGAGATTAATAAGGGGTCCTTATTCACTAATTTCAACCCCAGAAAAACTGTTGAAAGTGTTAATGATTCACTAGGTGTCACTCTTATTTCTACAAAACTGCTGATAGAAGACAATTTCAGCATGGCAGGAGACAACATTCGCTGCTGGAAATGCCACTTCTCAGCTGGAATACAAAGCCATAGCCCTGGTAACTTGTGACTACTAAGAAGTCCACATCGTTTTTCAAATGAGCAGGACCAGTGTTAATCATAGCAAATTGCAAGTTGTCATAATTCTATTCTTGCTTGTTCAAATATTGCTTTGCATTTACAATCAAATATGATTCACATTTCTTTCTAAAACCAGTATTGGCATATACAGTCATCTGCATTATTTTCTACCTACACGCACCCATTTTCAGTGGTTAAAATCATATTAATAGACTGCAAAGCATTAAAATACGTTACCCTTTCAAAATAAGAGATGATATGTAATAAATATTGTATAGGAGAATGCAAGCACAAGATATATGCCCCAGAATCTGGCTATGGCTGGAATTGTGAAATTATGGTGCAGTACTTTTCTGCTCTTGAAATGCCCACAGGAGGAGGTGGTCTTTAACTAGTAGGTCTATTCCAAGGGACCTCATTCACCGTCTAGGAGACCCAGCTCAGCCTCACACTTTTCAAAACAAAAATTTATTTGATCTCACTGTGTTCTGCCAGAGCTTTTTTACTTTGCATGGATCTACAGAGAATATTTCCCTACTTCCGTAGTTTTCGGAACCATTTAAAGGCAGGCAAAGAAATGTCTGCTCCAATCTATTCTGTATTATACCTGTGAATGTTAAACAAGCCTGAGAAGGACCCATCCAGAAATGCATCCATTGGTTAAGAAATACTGGGCTTAGTCTCCAGTATCCACATTTACGGTTAAGATTTCATAGCTGTGAATGTCATTAAGGACGGGTCAACTTTGCTCCTGTTCTGTGAATTTAGCCTCTTGTTTATTTGCCTAATATTAGAAGGACAATAAAACTCCAAAGAAAACATTGTTTCTGGTCCATTTATCTCACTGTGTATATTTTTTAAAGCCAGAGAAAGATAGATTAGGCTTGACATTGAGGTTGTTTAGTCTATTGCTCATGAGGCTTCAGACAGAATATCCAGCTTTATATTTGTCCATTTTAAAATTGTGGCATGCACTGGATGATTTTTGAACTGAGAAAAGAGATTTCTGTTAGATTTTTACAGTTTTAGCTTATTACCTTTTCTGATCATGGATCATGTTCCATTCATGGGACAGGAAACAGATCTGTGGAAGAAAGCACTCTACATAATAATCAAGGTAAGAAAAGATTAAAGAAAAACAGATTTTATTTGTAGAAGTCTTCAAATAACACATTTGCATTATTGATTCTTTTGAGATAGTATCCACAGAACCATACAAAGATTTATATTTCTGTTTCCTCTTTGCTGCAAATTCATGGTAAGATGTAAATCTTTTCCTGGAATGCTTAAAATCTATAAACAACTTAAGTAAAGAAGGGAACAGACAGGTAAATGTTCAGAGTGATGAAGGCTACATGTCAGTTTAATTCTGGCTTCTCTTATTTATTCTTTTAGTACAGGCCTATATGTCAACAAATAAAAATGTAAAGGCCTAGGGTTATTTTGCTTCCCAAATAAATATGAATATTATCATGGGGCTATTCTGTTCATTCTTTTTCTTTCATATTGTATAATGCCACTCCAGTGTTCTCTTATCACCAAAAATTCTTCCTGATGTCCAAAATTTTCTCTAGAAACAAGTATTTCAGCAATAAGCTGGGAAAAATTGCAGCCATTTTTTGTATTTGCCTGTTAGAATGGATGTAGGAAAAAGCTTTTATATTTTCATTTTGTAATAAGCGGTTAAAGAGATTTCCATAGGAAGAGAAGCTACATCCCAGTAGATGTGCAAGAAGGAGAAGGTAGGGGAGCTTTGTTGCTATGTATAAGACTGCAGTCCCAAAGGCACAACCTGAACTGGGAGTATTACCTTTAAAAAAATATACAAGACTCCGGAAGTTTTGCCTAAAAAACTTTTGCAGAGCCGTTGGTTCTTAACACCTTGAGATAACCTACAGAGAAGCTACAGGCTTTTCTCATGAGATACTTTTAATTTTAGGAGGAAATAAGGATCTTGGCAAAAGTTTAAAAGGGGTAACATACAACCAAGTAGAGCATTCCATAAAACCTACCCAGCACTGAACAACCCACAAAACTTAGCAGAATCCAACCCACTGGTTTTAAGTTACCCAAAATATTAAGTAAGTAAAGAAAGAAAGAGATTAAGAGAAGGAAAAGGATTAAAGATAGAGAGAGAAAAGAGATTAAGAAGAGACTAAGAAGAAGAAGAAGATTAAGTGAAGAAACAGATTATTAAATACTTACCAACAAAGAGTCCTATGGAAGTCCAGTTCCACATAGCAATGGCATGCTCCAGAGAGGAAAAGGCAAGATGGAGCCCATCTGCTCCTGCATTTATGTGCTTTGGTGGCCGTGTCCACTCCTCCCAGGCAAGACATCCGGCACTGAGCACTCAGTGCCCTCTAGGCCGCAGTGAGGGGTGATGCAGCCGATCAGAGCCTGCATTAGGAATTGCAGGGGCGGTGGTGTGGGCAGCTCCCAGGCTGCCCTTTTGACTGACAGCTACTCCATGTGGGCTCCCTGAGCCCTGCCATGTGAGTTCCGAGGCTGTGTTTCACCCCACACGCATGAGTTGGTTTGGACCCAATAATAAAATAATACTTTTAACTGATCCAGCATCTTGCACCACACTACTCTGAAAACTCAAAACCTTAGATTTGGGAATATGCAAGAAAGTCAATGATGTATTTGCTAAGGAAAGAGGCCCTGCTTGGGAATCTTCATTTAAAAATGGGGTGATAGAGAGGAGCTGATGAGCCTAGCCCAGCCCGAGGTGAATCACATCAGTTTGATCCCCTCTAGAGATTGATACCAAAGTTGAGAATGTCATTGTAAAAGTTTTGCTCAGCTGCAAGAATTAATATAGCTGTTCATTTAAAGAGGTCACCAGTAAGTTTTCAGCTAAATATGTCTGTAAAGTCTTCATTGCAGATTGGCTAGGTACTCTTTTCTGAAACATGGAATGTGAAGAAATCCGAATTTGTTTAAACAAGTTTGAGTTTTTGAAATTCTAATGCAAACCTAGTCTAAAAGAGCTTTTGAAACAGCTCAGTTAGTGTGACATTTTTCTGTAAGATTCTGGAATCCGGGAAAATGGCAGCAATGACATACACAGTTGCTTCCTTCATCATACTGAACATTTACAATTTTAAAAGGAGATTCTGCATAATTACTTGTCCCAGATATAGGGAAGGGAGGAGGGGTTTAGTACTGGGTGGATATGACTAATTATGTAATTTTTGTCATTTCATCATTTTTGATGGACTGTCTCTTTCAGCATGGGAAGCAGAACTGTGGTCTGAGTTGCAGAAGGGAATGGACAGGTGCCTTTTAAAGCCAGAGGATGGAAGCAGAAGCACTATCACTGTTGTTTCCCCAGTGAGAGACAGAGAACTGCTTCGCTGCAAGTTGGGGTAACTGCATGAGTCCCAGCTGAAAGGGGAGCCACCCCAAACCTGGAACAACTGCTTTCACTAACCAGGCCACAGGTCACAGCCACCCCTGCTACAGGCTGGAGCTGCTCCATGAATTTTGCCACTGCTACTGTTTCTGGGGGAAGAGAGCTGGCTGCCACCGGGAGACCCCAGACCAGCGTCGTTACCATTGTGGCAGGAGATTTTATGCCACTGCCTCCCAAACCTCACTGCCACCCACCACCACCACAGGGTAGGAAACAAAGACTCTTGTCACCCATGCCAGAATTGCAGCAACACAACATCTTTTTCCAACAAAATAATCTTCTGTGTTTTTCTTTTGTTTTGCTGGGGAGGGTTTTTAATCACAGAACTTTTCTACACTGTGTTTCTTTGTTATATCAGCTCACAGTGCAGGGTGGGGCAGGGGGGAGAAGGGGACCAAGCAACACTTTTTGCCTTTTTTGGTTTCAACCATTTTCATCTGTATTTTTGTAGGTATGGCTATTTCCTTTAGTAAATTGTTATTCTTACTTATATTTCTCCGTATTGCCCTGTCATTCTTGCAGAGGACGGGGTGGAGGAAAAAGACCACAAGGGGAGTGACTTATTCAGAGTTCTAATTCTCCAGTGCTTATGCAAAACCACCATATTACTTCAGTTATTACTTTAATCCTAGTAAGAAAAATTATGTACTAATACCATCCAGGAGTTCAAGGTTGTCTTTTGCAACAAATATTTAAAAAATTATAACCTGTATTAAGCAGTTGAAGCATATAATTTAATTTCAGGGCATATTTAGAAGCAATAGTTTCAGAAATGATTGAGGAGCTAATTTGAAACACCTCAAAATAATCATCAGAAAATGCTGAACACTTAAATTCAGAAATGTAGGTCCTTTGTTTGAGTAGTCTGTAATCAGTAACTTTGAAATCTTGCCCAGAACCTTTTATTGAGCGAACCTTGTCCTCTGATCAATACTTTTGTACATTTTTTTTAAATTAAGTATTAATAAATAACTTTGAAATAAACACAGTACACACATTTTGCTTTCTCTAGCAAAACATCTCTATTTTAGCATGTTATTTAGATTTTTGTTTACTTATATGAAAAACAAAATTTAGGAATTTGTCTGCTTATAATAAAAGCGTTGAGTAGCCATGACTTGATGCCAAGACAGACCACCACTTACAGAACTGGTGTATTCATTTTACTGTGCAACTCACTAAAATTTCCTAAATCATAGAATCATAGAATGGTTTAGGTTGGAATGGACCTTAAAAATCATCTTGTTCCAACCCACTGCCATGGGCAGAGACACCTTCCACTAGGCCAGATTGCTCAGAACCGCTTCCCATCCAGCCTTAAACACTTCTAGGGATGGGGTAGCCACAACTTCTCTGGTCAACCTGTTCCGATGCCTCACCACTCTCACAGTAAAGAGTTTACCATGAATCCATGCTGTATGTCCTGATAGAAAATTGGAAAAATATAATGCTATGAACATAGATAATGCACATGGGAAACTGGAATATAGATCTTTTAGGAAGCTAAAAACAAAGGGTTATGGCAAATGTCTGCTACATTTCTTCACCGATAGCAACTATGATGTTTATATCATTTGAACATGAGCACAAGGACATTCCTCAGCAGAGCAGGACATGGAGAATTTAATCAAAATCTAATCAGTGATATTACATTTCATGTTTGGCAGGAATTTGAATTACTCAGATTTTGTCAGATTTGGCTGATAATACCCTCCCAGTAGTGTTGTTTTAAGACTTAATGTTTTCTCGCTTAAATACATCCTGGGAACTCTGGTATTTTCAGTGTAATGAGATACCCCCAAAAAATCAAATCCTTCTTGGTGCAGTAGGGTAACATCAGTGCATCATGTCCTATATAATAGCTATAGGTATTTGGGATAGGAGACAGCTATCCTTTGTGTTCCTCTACAATCAATGGAGACAGACAGGACAACACTGAGCATTGCCCTCTCAGAAGATCCTCCTTTAACAGTCAGAGAGGGGGAAGAGACTTAAATCTGCAGAGAGATGGAAGGCAGTTACTGAAGCTGGCAATTGATCACCCACATGCTACATATGCATCATTGGTTTGACTACTTGAGAACTCAGGCAAAATTTTAGCTTTGAAATATCAACAAACTAGTGATAGCTACCAAAGGAGTGGTTTGATGAGTTTAGCGCCTTAATATGCTTATAGATAATGCCTTCAATTTAGTAGTATTTAAAATTATTTATAAAGAAACTTGTACATCTCTCACACTGGTCATTTATTGTGCTTATTTGCAATTGGGGGTCTGTTGGTTGCTTAGAGAATGTTTATGACACACTTTTCCTCCAGTACTTGAAAAACTGAAATGTCTTAGCTCAATATTCATATATGTGAAACACTTTTCTTCACATAGGAATAATTGTTGTGATTTGAACTTCACTTTCATTGTTTGCTTGTGACAGAAAGTTCACTGACAGAAAAAAACACCCCAGTGTAATATAACCAGAGTATTCATTTAAAATGTCATTTGAATACTGCCAGAAACATTTTCACTATTTGCCTGTCTTGATTGAGGATTAAATTATGTTTATTCTTAGGAAAAATATGCAGGTTTCTGTGTACTTCTTGGCTACTTGAACAATTTTATTACATAGTTTCTGTTCTGACAAAATCCTTGTGCTGTGACTCACCAATGTCTCAACCAACTGATGCATTATGGTTTGTTTTAATGGTGCTTGTTTTTTATCACAGAGAAAATAGTATACTATATAGCTTTTAATGGCAGTAAACCTTTAATTCTTGAACCTGTTACTTTATCTTTCTTTATTTACAATGCAGAGCACAGTTTTCATTTAATAAAATAGTAGCTGGTGGGTTTTTGTTCTCAGAATCACCAGCTCTACCAAGAGTATCTTGATGTCGTTTAAAATCATAGAGAGTTTTCATTCTTTCTACCTTGCACAGAATGCACCTCTGGTTTCTCCTAAACACAGAGGAGAAGAAATTATGTCACCGAGATACATAGTTGCTAGAAATTTAAAATATTGCTCATGTATATTTTCATGGAAAAGTTGACTAAAAATATAAATACTGATGCAGGCCCTTAACATCCATTTTGCATGTAAAGTGAAATCCCAGCTAACTGGCATATTAAGAGCAATTTCCTCCAGCATATCCTGTAACTCACTAATTTAAGCAGGTTGGTTAACAATAAGCTATGTTCCTGCCACCTTTGCTTCTACTGCTGGTGTGGCCAACAATTTTTTTTTCTTAAATACAACTGGTTAAAAGTTCCTGCTTTACTTTAATTTATGCTAAAAAACCCACTGTGAAAACAATCATATACAAGCAACATGTAACAACAGTCATAAGTACTAAATTGCAAGACAAGTTCATAGTGATCTGAAAAGTATTATAAGGTGGGTAAGGAGGTAGAGTTATCTTTTCAAGAGACAAGTTAACATCAGTAATGTTTCTGTCACTAGAATGATATTTTGAAAATAACTTCACTGGGCACTGGAAGAGGACTTACTGCATAAACCAGAGACTTAAAATTTTCTATTTTGCTCCTCTTTTTTTTTGTTTCTTCAGACTAGTTAGCTATGTTCCCAAGAGGCTGGACTGTATGTGACTGAAAACTTGGCCAAGGACTATAAAAGAGCAGACCAGATTTATGAGATTGGACTTGGAGCAGAAGGCTGAATTTTCTGTCTGAAAATTTGTCTGTATCAGATTTGCCTAGAAAAAAAAGTAGCACTTGCTTCAGTCTAGACTGTGATGGATGGTATAACTGTTTTTATTTGTTAGTTAAAACCCTATGTGCTGAATACAGTATACAAGTATTTAAAGTACAGTGATTGTCAGCAGAGCAGGAGGCAGCCCATTTACCTTGTCTGAGTGGGGCAGAAAACATGAAACAAGGATGGCAGAAAGGGAAGGACAAAAAGTGCACAAAATTAAACTTTAAGAGGAAAGAAGGTTCATTGTAAATGAACCAAAATGAACTGTGTACAGTTTGCTTCAGCTGAAAGCTGTTGGAAAGTCAATGGCTTGGACAGCAAGACTGGAGGAAAGCAAGACTAGTGACAACAGTATTAGTTTCAGTTTGTTAAAGCACTCACTTTAAAAGCAAAATTTGAAGAATTTTAACTCAAAGCTTTGACTGACTTCAAGTCCCATTACAAAAGCTCCTGATAATACCTATATGACACTTGGGTAATTCAGCACCAAGTTTATACTGGTTAGTGGCCCAGAAAGCATAGAGGAATGTGAGAATAATGGTTTCAAGGCTCCATTACACTGGAGAAATAATTTACAAAGTATTATAAAATGTTAAATGTGGCAGAAAATAGAACACAATCAAAAGTTTTATTTACTCTATTATACATTATATCATATTTCAAATAAGGAAGAATGAAATCTACTCATACTTTATTCACCTTATAATTCATACTTTACATTGAGATAGAATGCATATGCCCTGAAGCAAGAATTTCTGCACATGAGACAGGTCTTTTCTGCTTAGAGAAAAGATATTTTAGACAACACTGGTACAGACAGGCAGGAATGTAACATAATGTAATAAAAGTTCAGATATAATTTCATTAAAAATGAGTTTTTTAATCTATTTTAAATATCCTCCAAATAGACCCTCATTCTAGGGACATATATATGCTCAAAACTTTGTGCGGACAATTTTACTGAAGTCAGTCAGACTACTTATATATTTAGATTAAATGAAAGTATGTATAAGACCGTGTAGTAGAAATGATTTTCACTGATGTGATTCATAGACAGAAGCTGTAATAAACTAATCAATAATAACAGAAAACTAAGGAAATAATGGGTATTAATGGGTACCTGGGTATCTACAAAAAGAGCTGAAGCAAAGAGCTTCTTTTAGTCATACTGAGCAAATCTTTAGTTCATGAGTCATCTTGATGGTTTCAGTAAAGCTTTTGCTAGCAGCATGTGATATAAGCAGAGGAGACAAAGTTCTTAGTAAGTGATTCAAAGCCAGAGACAACATCTGAATGCTTGCTTTTGCTGAGAAGCTTCCCTGGAAATTTCCCTTCAGCATTATGATTTAAATATTTTGTCATAACTAAGTGAGACCTATAAGTAAATAGATTTAATTCCTTTTCCTGTAGTTCCAGATCAATTTTCATTTTCCAAAAATGCCTTAGCAATCTTTGCATTGCCTGTTAGCATACAGTATCTCTCAACAAATTCATGGATGGCAAGAGGCAATTGGTATTATCTTAAATTAAGTTTTTAAAATCTGTTGCCATTTTCACAGCTTGGCTTATGAAAAGTAGTTACAGTGCACTCTAGCATAAAGCCAGGTGCAAGTATTCAAATTATGCAGCCATGCACTCTCCTATACAGGATGAAATAACAAAGGCAAGTATTAAAACTTTTAATATACAATATATTACAATATAATGTAATCTTGGAATTATAGGAATTTCTGATTCCTCATGAGGATATGTAGTATGTTTTCCTTCTTTTTATTATTGATATGTTTTATTTTTATTTCCTTTTTCCTATCTTTTCTGGTTCTGATTTCTCTCACTGTGTTTGGTACACACATCTGTGCTTCTTGACTTGGACACTGATCAGCCTGTCCCAAACAGTACTGTGCTCCACAGACATGATCTGTTATTACTTACTTTTCCCATTTCGGGCCTCTCTTGAGCAAATCTGAGTGTGAGGTCCTGAAATGTAGTTTATAGTGGGATTTATGGGGTTGAATTAAGATTACACTGTAAAAAAAAAAAAAAAAGCCAAAACAAAACCAAAACCAAAAAGAGAGCACAAAATCCCACCACAGCTGACAATGAGCCCATGAGAAGCAAACCCAAAAATAATATTATTGAATCTCTGCCAAACAAAACATTTCACAAAGTTCCCATTGATAGAAGAAAGAAAGAATTGGTGCTTTTTTTCCCTTTTCTTTCCCTCCTTTTTTTTTGACAAGCAGTTCATATATGCCCATGGGCATTTATTCCTGTTGTATCCCTTATGCCACTGTGATGTGCAATATTCTGACCTCCTGTGCATTAGAATTAGGACTGGCAGGGGAATGTTTCATCGTGTAATTTCACACATCTTACTTTGCTGCCTCTTCTGTCTCTTTGAGCTGCCTGTAAAACCGATGGGGAGAAGAGAGCTCCTTGAGAAGATGCTACAGTGCAGAAGCTCAGCAGAATGCCCCGAATTTCTCTTTGGAGAAATCTGTCTATCCGTTGTCGATTTTTGGAACATGAGAAAACCAGATTGCTTCTCATACAACATGATACTGCCTTATCTTGAACATATCATATGAATAATATGTTCTATATACAGTGTATATATTACAATATATATTATTCTACATAGTTTAATTATTCTATAATAAAAATACTCCACAGATCATGAGATCTCTCATTTGAAGACTTACACACATTTATCAGATCTTCATTCTTACCTGGGATCAGTATGCCAGCCTTCATAGCAGTTGGAGAACTACAGTACACTACTGTTATAAAGACTGCTGCTTTCTAGCCATAAAATAACTTGTTAATTTAATAAATAGCCGTGGAAGTTTTTCACCATGACTCCTGTTTCTGATAAATATTTCAGGGTTCTGAAGTGATTCACAAGGTTTAGACCCTTCTATGCTTACATTTGGCACTACATATCATGTAGTGTTTGTTGCATCTATCTTCTGTTTGGGTGACTACTAAGAGATCTAGCACTTGATGCTGCTTGGCAACAGGTAAAAATAGCTACATGCAGTAGGAAATAATGTAAGACCACAAAATATTTTCATTTTGAACCAGTCTGCTAGATGGCATTAAAAGATTTTACATGAAAATAACATATTTTATGTTAAAAAAAATCCCTATGTCTATTCAACTGACTTGCAGGTTTTACAATTAACTTCTTTTAAAAATAACACAGATGTATTTCACAAAATCTTTTAGAAAATATTAAGTTTGAAAATACCATGTTTGAAGCACAGGTGATCTGGAAGCCAACATCTCCCAATGCTGGCAGACCAAATGTGGCCTTTATTTCATAAGCTTATCCCCACAAATTCATCACAAATTTCACTATGGGCCATGAGCTGTTAAGTCAAGTCTCACTTTTTGGGGGGCTGCTTAGGCTATTTTAGAAACCCTGCCCCAAGTAAAAGCTGGCAAAACCAAAGGAAGCTGTGATTCAGAGCTGATTCCACAGATTACTGAATCTTCTCACTTTGCTGGGTTTGTATTTTTGTACACATCAGAGAAATGTAGTGGGAGTTTGCAACAGCAACCAAGTTATGAAGAATTTACAAAGGTCCCATAAAACCAGTTTGATAGCCGAGGAGCATAAATAAGAAGCCAGGAAAATTACAGATGATGAGGAAAGAACAAAAAAGTTGTTGGAAAGGATCCTGTGCTTGTTCAGCATAGAATGTACACATTTTTGTAATTGTGTTTAATTACCATATTCTTACAAGTGTTCATTTCAGCCCAGAGAGTAGAACTGAATTTGAAAGGTGTTTGAATATGGAAAGGAACGCAACTGAAAGCCAGAGCACAGGCTGCATATCTGCAGGATTTGCCATATTACAAATTGTTTAAGAGAAAACATTTGCCTTTACCCAGCAAAACAGTGATGATGTGCGTTCTTAATTGTTAATGCTTTTTACCACATGGGTACCTTAGTGTCTCACTTAGATTAGGGCAAGTAAAAGTTGAGCATCGTGCATATGCTTAAATGCTTTACCAAGTCAAAGTCAAAAATGGTGAGTGTTCTAGATCAAACCTGGGACAACACTTCAGCTCCAATGTTTGACTCAGCAAAGTGTAGTCCTGCTGAAGGCAGACTCAAACACAAACTGAATTACTTCTTTGACTACCAGAATGTGGTAGTCTTTCCATAAAAGATGTAAGAGTGCAAGAAGAAAACAAACAAAAAAAAAGAAACTAAAAAACAAACCAACAAAAACAAAACAGAAAGAATGAGCTCGTGGTTTTTTGGTACTTTATTGCCAAGTACATCTGGTACTTGCCAATATCTTATTTCAGGCACTGTAATTATAAGTTCTAAAAAGGAAAGAAGTCCAGCTCCCAGAAGTAACCATTTTGTCAATCTCTTTATATGCAACACTCACATGACATCATGATAGGTTAATTCTTTGTGTGAGTGAGGACCACCAAAGTTAGACAGGATGCTTCCAGATTGCATTTTGAGCTCAGAGAAGACCTCTTAAGGTCTTCTGGCATGTCCTTCCTGATGACTGAAAGCCATTTCAATCTCCAGAGAAAATTATGGACAATCTTTCTCTGCCGTTCTTACCAGTGCAGCCTACCCACTTATTCTCATTGTGCTTGGTGACAGTTCTTCCCATTATCCTTCACAGAGGCAGAAATATTGGGGTGAGACATAAAGAAAATAGGCAAATGGTACACAAAGAAATTTACTTGTACTAAATAGTTTTCTGAGCCATCCAGGCTCTTTAATATTGTGAAGTCCCCATGGAAATACAGTGGCTGTCATAGAATCATAGAATCATAGAATCATAGAATCAGCCAGGTTGCAAAAGACCTCTGAGATCATCAAGTCCAACCTTTGATCCACTACCACCATGTTTACTAGTCCATGGCACTAAGTGCCACATCCAGTCTCATCTTAAAAACCTCCAGGGACAGTGAATCCATGACCTCCCTGGACAGCTCATTCTATGCCCACTTGTCCTACTTCTGGTTGCCTGGGAGAAGAGACCAACCCCCACCTGGCTCCAACCTCCTTTCAGGTAGTTGTAGAGAGTGATGAGGTCTCCCCTGAGCCTCTTCTTCTCCAGGTTAAACAGCCCCAGCTCCCTCAGCCTCTCCTCACAGGGCCAGTGCTCCAGTCCCTTCACCAGTCTGGTTGTTCTTCTCTGGACCTGCTCCAGCACCTCAATATCCTTCCTGAACTGAAGGGCCCAGAACTGGACACAGTACTCCAGGTGTGGCCTCACCAGTGCTGAGTACAGGGGCAGAATCACTTCCCTGGTCCTGCTGGCCACACTGTTCCTGATCCAGGCCAGGATGCCATTGACCTTCTTGGCCACGTGGGCACACTGCTGGCTCATGTTCAGCTTCCTGTCGATTCAAACTCCCAGGTCCCTTTCTGCCTGGCTGCTCTCCAGCCACTCTGTGCCCAGCCTGTAGCGCTGCAGGGGGTTGTTGTGGCCAAAGTGCAGGACCTGGTACTTGGCCTTGTTGAACCTCATCCTGTTGCAATCAGACCATCTCTCCAGTATGTCCAGGTTCCTCTGCAGAACCCTCCTGCCTGCTGGTCAACACTCCACGACAACTTGGTGTCATCTGCAAATTTGCTATTGGTGGACTCAATCCACTCATCCAGATCATCAATAAAGATATACAGGACGGGGCCCAACACTGATCCCTGGGGGACACCATTGGTGACCGGCCACCAGCTGCACCGCCGGATGCAGCACCGTTCACCACCACTCTCTGGGCCCGGCCCTCCAGCCAGTTCTTAACCCAGCACAGAATGCCCCTGTCCAAGTTGTGGGCTGCAGCTTTTTCGGGAGTGTGCTGTGGGAGATGGCGTCAAAGGCTTTTCTGAAGTCCAGATAGACACATCCACAGCCTTCCCCTCACCCGCCAGGTGGGTCACCTGATCAGTGTCCTTCCCATTGGCCCACTTACACCTGACAGCAGCATGACAAGCAGAGGCCACTTCTTGGAAGACTTTCTCTGTGGCCAGTTGGAGCTTTCTTTTCACAAATTGCTGGGCTGAGTGAGGTTTCCTGTGGCAGGGCCCAAGATGGACTGCAAAAATGTTTTCATAAGTGCCCTTTTGATTCCTCACCCTTGCACCTCACAGTTATTAATCCCCTATGTGTTCTTCATTCCAAAGACAATAAAAAGAAGACATCTCAAGCAATCCAAGGGAAGGCAAAAGCTTCTTATCAAAATTTTTTGGATATCTAACAGCCTCTGTTGATATCTAGATCAGGACAGGCTAGGGACATGATGATGTAATTCTACATCAGAAGAGAAGAGAATGGATCTGATGTTTCTTAATTAAAATTATACTTACTTTTCTTGTTTGCTTTTATTTATCTAAGAACAGGTGAATGTAATACGCTTTTGTAACATAAGCTGTTCTACAAATATGTCCAACCTGCACGGGATATGTGTTTTTTCATTTCATGTGTCCCTAATAAAAAATTGTCTTCAAAGAAAAATCCATTAGGTTGTCAAAGTATTCTATTAGAGTTGTGGGTGTGGGGTTTATTTTCTTTAAATCTCTTTGTGATTCTCAGTTTAAAGGGATTTTATTAGGTACTTGCTACATCATTCCAGTTTCTTATCTGTGAAAGCATGCAGACACAACACTTACTATTAGAGTAGTAAATCTTTTTCTTTGCCCAGTGAATAGTATCTTCACTGGAATAGAGAGGCTTTTTTACATCAATAGTATTTTGGAGGGAAAGTGGAGGAGAGAATGAGAAAAAATTGTACAGGTCATAGTTATACATGGCTTCAAATCAATATCAGCATCCTGAGAGTAAGAAAAGAGTACATTGATGCTGTCACAGATAACTTGTTTCAAAACAGCTGTAGAGAAGCTTTCTCACTTATGATAGAATAAAATTAAAACAAAATCTGGTATTAAAACAGGCCTGTTCCTGCAAACAACTATGCCATCAATTGGACTGGCTCTATCAGAAATAGGTGATCTTGAGTACTCTGGAGCTGTTTATAATTGAGCACCAAAAATCAATATTAAAATGATCTGAGAAAAATCAGAGATTGAAGCATCACATTTATCCTTTTTATAAAACATGTCATACTGGGAGTTACCGATTGGTTGTGGGTAGCTGATGCTTTGTATTGTGATATATAAGGTTACAGCTGAGAGGATTGTAGCTGTTAATGGAAGAACTAGGTATTAAACTAGGAGAGCAATAGACAGAAATTTTCACCTAAAATCTTGGAGATGGAGTTAATATCACATTCTCCTTTCTGCCATATTCCCATATTACTTTGATAGTCATAATTTTTACAAACTCTACTGCCAGCGGTTTCTGTGAGTTTATTTTCCATTTCCCTTAAGATGCAGATGACTGATTTTCTTCTGTTCCCTTTTTTTTAAGTAATCCCTTGGCTGCTTTTTGTCAATATCTACTTTGGCAAAGCCTTCTTGGTGCTTATTACATTTAGATTTTAAACAGCAATATTTCACAAGTTTTTGAACTCTACAGATGTAAAATTGTTTGGAAGCACATTTGGCTTTTCTTTAGAATATCCAGTGTCTAAACCCAGAAATAATTCACACAAGAATTACATTATTTCCTGCTGTTCTCATTGGATTATTGTTTTTATCTTTCTAACCATAGCACATACTTTCTTAGTATGATTTTTATGCAAATCACAAGTACATTTGTTCTATTTTTGGTTGCTCTTCTGTGTGTCACTGAACATTGATAAGTAATTTGCTACTTCAGGTTAAATTTAAAGTTATATTTAAAAACATGCGAGGCTTCTTGTTAAATGATAGAATTCTCATTATTACTTCAGATCAGCATACTGCTCATACATATGCGTGACTTTAAGCTCATGTTGATTCTAATTCAAAGGCAGTAGAGTTTTGTCCTAGAGTAACAGATGCTCTCATCTTAGTAGAGTGAGCTCATATATCTGTTTTGTTTATGAATTGCTTTGAAAGTCAAAATAAGGAAAACAGGGTAATTAAGGCAGTGTCTCAAACGCTTCCTAAATTTGGGACAATTGGGTCTGGATTTAAAATGCTACTAATTTAGTTATAGTTCTATCTGATATCAAACTAGTACAATGTCCTGCTCAAGTATATGTTAAATGCAGTTTTGTTTTGCAATCAAAACTTTTAGGACTGTATACTGAAAGGCGTATGAATGATGTGCTGTTCACATCACCAGTGGGCTGTGTTTGCCTACCAATCTTAAGTTTAAACTCCTGACTCTCCTTGTTGACATATACAATTGTACTGGATAACTCAAGAGCTGAGATTGCATGAGATGCATGCATGCGTTACTGCTCTACACCCAAGTCTGTGTTTGCCATTTGTGTTTTGTGAGCCGACTGCTGCTCACAAAATGCCACTCTCATGTTCAGCTCTCAAGATGCAGGAATGCTTGGCTGCTAGAAATGGTTCATCAGAGGTATGGAACTTTGTTTCCTTCTAGAACTCAGACCCCACAGGCCACTAACTGATGGTGGGACAGGTCTCACTGCCTTGGAGAAGTAGGTTGGGGAAGGAGTAGGCTCTTTGCAGCCCTTTTCCCTGAGACTAAAACTTTCCTATGTACAAGTGGGCCTAGGATAAATGACCCTTTTCAGGTCTATCACTGTTCTGAAAACACATACCTGAATTTCAGAGACCTAAATAATCACAGAAAAAAATTACTACCCTGTTGTTTGTCATTACTATGATATCTATACATTCTGGGACACACACTGTATGTATGAAATTTCCATTACTTGTTTGACATTCTTCCTATGTCACTGATAATATTAAAGCTCTACTTTCTCTGAAGTCTATGTGAGTCACATAATCCATGATCAAATACCTACTTTTGCACTTTGCCAAAGGCTTCTTTAGAAACATTTCAAATATCTCATCCAGTTACAGACTTCTGTTTTTTGTGTTTTTTTCCTAAATGTTTATAAACTGAACTTTGCACAGTGCATATTATGGTGGCACCAGTTTATGGAAAATTCCACTCTGTTTGCGCTCTTGCAGATTTCTCAGGCTTTGGTGAGCTTGTACCAGAAACATGAGTCAGACATAGGGGACTTTTTCAGCCACAGAAAGTCAAACATTTATCCTTACCTCAGAAAAAGACTCCTTTTAGACATTTCACTTAAAACAGAATATATAATTTGGGAGTTTTTTAACTTTGTCAGGATCAGTTACTTGTATCTGAAGTCAGAATTTGAGTAACATATTAAAAGCACTAAAGAGTAGAAATCTGATTATCCAGTCTCAGGTTTACAGCTGCTAAACACCCTGAGCATTTAGGAGTACTCTCACAAGGTGATTTATGCTGTGTTGCTTAGCATTACAATGCCTAATTTAGAAGCAGGCACTTTGAGACTGGAATCCGCAGTTAGTGGTAAATCTCAACTCTCCTCCTAGACTGGGGAAGCACATGGGAATTTGCACAGGATCACAACAGTCAGTATGTCAGTTTGGGAGCTACCAAATTTGGCCAAGAGGAAATATTGAACATAAGGGTGAGTTTTAAATCCTGCCATTACTGGATGCCTAAATACTCATCTTTAGACTACAATAGGACAAATATGTCTTATTGAATTTCACAGATTAAACACCTTTTAGCTCATTAAGGGCAATAATTAATTTCATTCAGTATAGCTTAGTATGAAATGCATTTAAAATCCTTGAAAGGTGGGTACCCTTCTCCCAGAGAAGTGCTTGAATGACCAAGCTACAGAGATTTTGGCTCCTCTTTCTTGCTCAATGGTCCTGCAAGCCTCTGAACTGTCTTCAGCAGGACAAGTAATGAATTATATAACCCAGTCCTCCTGCATACATTGTGTGTGAGTAATTAGGATGCTAATACAGGATTTGGGAGCTGTGATTTACATTTTTTCAGGCTAAATAACTCATCTCACTTTCTGGGAGAGCACTTACCAACAGCTGCTGAACCCTCTTTTCATCACCCAATTCAAGGGCACCATATAAAAAAATTGCCATCCCATCCTCCTCTAGATATCTTTTTTCTGCTTCTCACTGGAGGTTACTCTCCTCCTTACTCTGTTAGATCAGTTGTTCATCTGACAGTTCTGTTTAATGGTCTGTTTTAAATATAAGATTCAGATTTTGAGGTTAAGCTTTATTTTAAATTGGACAATTTCGCTCGTCCATTTTTGTATGGACATGCAAGGAGTTTCACTGGCACAGCTGAGGATCCTGGGCTACCTCAAAATGGAGTGTGACCAGCAAGTGTGTGAGGCCAAGGGAAGTGATTCTGATGCTCTACTTTGCTTTGGTGAGACTCACTGGAATATTGCATCCAGCTCTGGGGTCACCAGCACAGGAAAGACATGAACCTCTTGGAGTAAGTCCAGAGGAGGGTCATAAAAATTATCACAGAGATGGAGCATCTCCCCTATGAGGAAAGGCTGAAAGAGTTGGAGTTGTTTAGACTGAAGAAAAGTCCAGAAAGAACTTATTGTGGCCTTTCAATACTTAAAGGAAACTTAAAAGAAAGATGGGGAAAGGCTTTTAGCAGGGTTTGTACTGATGGAACAAGGAGTAATGGTTTTAAGTCAAAAGAACATAAGTTCAGACTAGTTACAAGACATTTTTTAGAATGTGGATGGTGAAACACTGGCACAGGTTGCGTGAGTGGTGGTAGACACCCCATCCCTGGAAACATTCAAGATCAGGTTGGACTGGGCTCTGAGCAACCTGATCTAATTAAAGATGTCCCTCCTCATTGTAGGGTCATCATAGATGACTTCTAAAGTTCCCTTACATCACAAACATTCAATGATTCTGTGATTCTGGGAATAACAAGTGAGAGGATGTAATTAATAAATGGCTCTTGGCAGGACAGAGTAGGAGTTTCTTTAAAAATTCTCTTCAGGTGAAGAATTTGCAAAGTGGAAATGCATCTGAGAAGGTAACAGATTTCTCAAATAAAGTATCTATGGTATCAATGATATCTATGTTTATCTTGCTGATGGCAGTTCTGACTATGTGAAAATTCTACCTATTTCAGCCAAATTAAGTGTTAGAGAGGGCATATTGTTGAAAATAAGCCTAAAATGTAGTCTACTGGGTCTTCTTGAAGACGGTATAGTAAATATCCAATTAGAAGCACAGTGTCTGAAACTGAAATATATGTATTTCACTCTTCTTTGGTTTTTCTATGAATTAAGACTAGATGTCGCTTTACGCTATCAGGAATCCTTCTTTATACTGTCGAAGTCATACAATTCTTCAGTGCAACTTCACTCAGCAGGAACTCTAGTGACAGTTTTACAGACCCTGCCGCTTATTTATTCTCGGTCATCAGTTCTCCTTGGTCATTTCACATCAAGTTGAAGATTTTTCCCTTTCAATTCTTGCCAGATTTTCTTATTACTTCATATCAATTAGCTCTACCCAGTCCATTACAGAACTCAGTTCAATAACTTTTAGGTAATCATTTGTCATTTCTCTTCTGGGTAGTTTCAAAAGCAGCATACATCTTGACACATTAAAATGCCAGTGGTTAATTAAAAAGAAAACCATTCCTAATGCTTTTATGCTCTTATTTCTAGCAAACAAAAAAATATGTTCTAGATCCAGTTTTTATAGTAATTTTATACCTTAGCACATTGTATGTGAAGAAAACTTAGTAATTTTAGACTATGCAGCACATAAATAATGGATAAAGAGAGGTTAACTTTTATAATTTACTCTACACTCAGAGATCTGTCAAGAAGGATTTCATATGCAAATGAGAAGTGAAGTGGAATAAGTACCTGTAAAAAGTAATCTTTTGACAGAATTGCTCTGAATTGTAAAAGCTTTCTTCTTCTTTTTATGTTTAGTACACAGAGACAAATTAGAGGGTGTCTTTTACATCCTTGTCTATTTGATATCCATACAAGTGATATAAAACAAAGAAAGAGAAGCCAGCTTACCTCCTGTTCCTATGAAATCAGTTCTTAACGAGCTGCCACAAAAATTTGAAGCTTTCAGCGTCCTTAAACAACAGTTATGCATTAAACCAAAGATGTGATTCTTTAAACTGAAATCTGTAAATCGGACTATAGACTATGGAGATATGAATACAACTAGCAGTGAATGTTGAAAAATTATCACATCATTTACAACAGGCATGGGGGAGATTTTACATGTGCTGAACATTTCAAATAGAATTCAATAGAATCAGCAAAAGGATAAATTGGCCAAAAAATTATTGTAAGGTAGGGGCCTAGAAGAAGGACGATCTGGAAAATATCTACAATAGGATTTTAAGAGATTCAGGTGAATTTGGACTGCATGTGCAACTACATAATCAGTAAGGATTTAATGAATAATCTTTCTTCTAACTGCTTAGTGCTTGAGTCCATTGCTGAATGAAGGTTCAGTAGGAGACCAACGTTCAAAGCAAGCCTGTTCTTCCTTTATTATGCTTTGTAGTGCTTTTTGTCCAGCATGGCAGAAATAGCCAGGGAGTCTGATCTCTCTACTCAACCCAGATTGCTTCATTTTACAGCCACTCACAACAAATGGCACAAACACTTTGAAAGCAATGAAAAAGAAGATTATTAATTCTTGATGAACCAGCCCTGACTAGGGTCCCAGTTTGCGGGCTGAACTTTTTTAAAAATGTTTCTGAGATGAACATAGCAATGAGTTCAGTCTCCAATGCTAAATGCATGTTTAGAGCACAGTATTTGGGTTCTGCCAAAAGGAAGATAACATGTAGGTCCTGAATATAAAGTTCAAACCTAAGGTCTACTTATTGGAGATACGTAATGTAATATAGCTAAAATGTCATTCAGGTGATAGTTCTTGAGTCAACTAATTGCTATTTGTCTAAATGATACTCTTTTCTTACATGTTTATTTGTGAAACTTTGCTGAAATTAGAACAAAAGTATATGGTTGTAAGAAAGGCTAGTGGTATGTAACATCATGTAATTTTATGTAAAATTAGTTTTTAATGTCAAGAATGTTATATCAAGTTTGGCAGATAGCATTTCTACGTCAATTAAATAATGTAGAAATTTAAAACAAAGTCTAGAATGTTGTTTTTCTTGGAAATTCTTTTTACTCTTTATTCAGAACTTTTTTCAAATCTTGCAATTAAATATGCAGAACAGTATATATAAGAACAGATTATGCTGCATATATAAAACTCTTGCTTCCTAGTGACATGACTAATTCCTAATTTTACCACCCAGCCTACTGCTTCCTCAGTAGGAAAAAGTCAAAGCATTAATGATGCTGTCCATGAGGGAGCTTAATGTACACCACTGAATACTTTTATTAGCGCATTTAAAAATGATCTAATTACCAAAATTGGTACCAAATTATCCTTGTTAGCAGGAAACTGGCTCATGTTTTGGGGAGTGCTACCTAAGTGAAGTCCGCACACATTTTTTACAAGCTGTGTGATGTTACATGCATCTCTCCTTCCCTCACTAACGGGCCAGCAATAGCAAGTACAAGGCACTGGACATTTTTGCTGTGTCCTCATTGCTTTGTGAGTTCATAACAAACAGATAGTGCTTCGCAGCTAGATAATCAGCCACAGAAACTCCTCTGCACACCTCCCAGCATGAAGCCTTTTGAAGAGAGTACGTTTTCAGGGGTGGCAAAAGAGAACAGGATGAATTTCAAACTGAGGGCCAATTTTGTGACACTGATATAATGATGTGCATACAGTTTAAATACTTCCTGTTGAATACAATTTTTGAGGCAGCCCATTTCTGATGGAAGCCTGAGGGTCTGAAATATTGGCAGCACTATTTCCCTTATGCTTAATGACATAAAATCTTCATTCAAAATAGTTTAAGTATATGTAGTAAAAGACTGGGGGATTTTTTAATTTCCCTTGGTATCCCATTCACTATTCCTCAAGGCTGTTTGTAGTTTTGGCTGTGATTTGGAAGGAGTTCTACTGCGTAATGGCAGTAACTCTAGCCAAGACATGGCTTTGCAAAAATATATATGCAGCAGTGTACTCTACAGGATACAGGTGAATAAAGAGCTGAAGAAAATTGGCTGTAGATCAAAAATACATGGTAAATCCATAGCTGAAAATGCTTACTGACCAGATAGAAAGGTTGCCATGAACGTGTTTCCAAGGCAGTCTCCCTACCTACACTTTTTCTAAGGCATCATTTACCACTAAAAGACTTCTTTATCCATCTCTGTGGAATTCACAGAGTCCTGGAAGCTTAGTATGCATAACAGCAGTGGTCCCAATAGGACCATTAGGGACTACAGATATCTGGGAATCACAGACCAGACCAATTGTGAATGCAGAGAATCATGCTCCACTGTGTGGAAGGTGAAGTGATGGACGTGCCTGTATGACAAACTGGGCTGGATACACTTTGGTAGCAAGTCCAGTTTAGTCAGAGATCAGACTTGTTCCACATCACGAGCGTTAGAGAAGAGATTCAAACATGACAGATCCCATACACATTGGACTCATAAATGCAAAGTGGTTGCATCTTTGTTGGTTTGATGCATTGCACACAAGTGTCTTGACCAATCAGAAATATGGAGGCTACAGTTTTTTACATGTCAAATGTTGACAGCTATGTACATGAAACCTCTAAGATGCACAGGCTCAGCCTGTACCAATAGCAGGAAAGACTGAAGGAGCTTTGGATTTCACAGGCTGAAATTTGTACCTCATTGACATGCTTAAAAACAAACAGTAAAGGGCTGACAGGCTGAAAAATCTACCACAGGGAGAAGAAAAACAATAACAAGAACAGAACCAAACATAAGGCCATCTAAAAAATGAAAGAAAATGGGAACATTTGTAATGTTCTTCTCTTAACTGAAGCGAAGTATTGGACCAAGTCTGCACAATCTTCACCTCTTAGGCGGAGGCTGGAGGCTGAGCACCTCTTACCTGCAGTTCAGTGTCTCCTAATATAAGTCTAACATGAACATAAAGAAATTGTATTCCTCTAAAAAAACATATTATTTTATGCCTTATTACTACCATATCCCTTATCTGTTACCTTACCCCCATCTGTCTTTCTTTTGTACTTTCAAAATGATAAAAAAGTCAGAGAAGTTAACCTTAATAGGGAGCTGTGAGTTTCCTAAAGTAAGGAAATTCTGGAGCAGCAAAATACTTCATGATTTATCTCATTTACACACAGAATGGGCCAAAGATGTAGCTGTCACAAAAGACTGTGCTCCAGATGACATGAATTCAGCGTAGCCAGAAAAGACAGCTTCCATATACAGCAAAGAGAAAAAGAAATAACCTATTAATGTTTTAAAGCTTAATTTTCACTCAACACAATTGGCTTCAGGATGTCAGGTTTTCCTTTATTTATTTCTTTCTTTGAAGAGCCTAGAGTTTTTTTAATCTGATTTATTATTTTATCTCCTGTTGAAGATTATTTTATCTCCTGTTGAAGACTAGAAAAGTTTCTGCTGGTGTGAGAGCTTGCTGGGTAGCAGAACCTCTACAATCAAGGGGAGAATTTTTTTTCCTCTTCTCATCCTGAAAGCATTTTCTACATTTTAAATGTTGATATTAGACAACTTTGCTTTCCTCAATATCTACACAGGACTTAAGCCACAATGCTTCCCTAAAGCTTCTGAAGTAAGCTGTGTAATGGTGTCATCCCTACTGTATTTTCTTCCATAGTTCTGAAGCAGAGTTCTATTGTTCAGTCAGCCAGACAGAACTTGTACCTGTGTAAATGGGAGAGATTCCACTAACACTTCCAATTTAACACAAGCACTAATGTACCAGGAAAACAGAACAAATCCCAAGATTGCAATTTTTCTAGAAATAAGCCTAAAAACCTTCACAAGAAAGCTACATAAATATGCAGCTAATATTACATTTTCAAATCTTCTTACAATTACAGTGAACTGTATTTTAAAATAAGCCATTGAATTTAGGTGTCTTTATGCCACTATTTCATAAAAACTGGAAAGATAGACCGTGATTTTCGGAGTCCTGTGACTGCTGGATGTAAGGACAACAGCTCTATCCCCACACCATGCGTGATTAGCAAACTGTAAACAACCTATATCTCCATTATTGTATTCTTTTATATGTTCCATTGCAAAAAGGTGTTACTTTCCATCACAAGGGGACAGCAGTATAAGCATCACTCACTCACTCACTCAATCACAAAAAAAAAAAAAAAAAGAAGTTGAAGAGACAGAAAAAAATATGCTTTTCAGTTTTGGAAAAAAATATATAGCATTCTTAATCTGACTTAAAATTACATAAAAAAATTAGTATAAGGAAAGAAAATATTGTCTGTTCTCACAGTGACATCTGGTTTAAAAACACGTTTGAATACCATCTCTGACAGCTGTTTGATTTCTCTACCTGAGAGACAATAATTTGCCTTACTGTGCAATCTATTCATGGCACTTTTAACAAGGAAGCATAGATTTGTAAAGTGGAATATTCAGAGAATTTCTCTGTAAGACATCTATGAGGAGAGAGGACCTATGGTCTAGGCTTTGTTTCTTCGTTCAGGTTGAGCTGCAATTTTTGTGCTTGGAGGTTTATCTTCACAATACAGCTTTAAAGGTTAAAGCTTCCAGATGACTACATGTCCTAAGTGGCTAAAATAAACTACTGAATGATACAGTATTTTGGGCACAGGGAAAAAAGAAAAACGACAGTATATTTATTTACAGAATAAATGAGAAGTTGAAGTGTTTCCTGAGGGGCTCAAGTTTTCTGAAATTATATACCTGGGAAAAGTAATTTCAAATGCTTCTGAATGCTAAGATACTAAAAAAAAGTTTATTTATTTAATACGTTTCCTGTGTGTCTCATTAAATTCTGTGCTAATTTTAAATAAATCCTAATGACCATATGCAAGATTCATTTATTTTTAATAACCCTGAAGAAAATATTTCCTTTTTGGCCTTACTTTCAAACTGTTCCAGATTGCTGCACTACATTTGTAAGTTTCTTTTTATTAGTCATTTTAAAATAAGATTTTGAGGCAGATCTCTCCAATTATGTGGCCTTGAGTCAGATAATAAAGCTATCATGGAGGCTTTTCTTCTGAGTCTGTACAAGAATCTGTTTATTAGCCTTGTCATAAACTTGTAATCGCTGTAATTATGAGTGATGACCTGTAAATATCTGATCAGATTTCACAGGAAAAAGATTGTTTTGAAATCCTTTTCTCAGGTGATGTACCAAATCCTGGTAGATTAAGCTTCCATACTGTAGTAAAAGCATAAATCATCACCAAGCAAATGTCACGCTGCTTGTGTTCTGGAAAGTCAATTGTCTATAAGATAAGACAGTGGCTTGTATCAAAATTGTTAAGACATGTCAGTATCTTACTGAGAAAGAGAGGCAGATTATTTAAAGTCCCATAGAAGAGTTTACTTCTGCACCACTTCCTTGGACTCAAAAAATGCTAACAAAAACATTGCTAACTTCCTACTATTTTTGTTATGTTGTTTTTTCCTTTGGAAGGGGAGATTCTGAATAGGTATAGATTTAGGCGAATATTGAAATGAAGCATATACTTTTTATAATGTATAACACATATATGTAATGTATAAAGATAGGTGATTAGACTTTTCTTCATAAAGTCTGTAGGAAAAAATAGACATTATAGTTTTAAACGTGTTTCAAAGTTGTATATAGGAGTGAGACAACCATCAGTAATGGTATCTCAATGCTAGTTGTTGGAAGCCAATGGTAAGGGAGCATTCCCAAGAGTTTTCTCCATCATTCTCACTTTGCTTGAATGCTGGTCCAGTTCTTCAGCCTTCAAGTGGTGGTCATCTTGTGGGACTGATGGATGACTTCTTCCTCAAATTAGAACTGAGGAATCCATTCCTTGTTCTAACTTCGAAGTTTGTTTCAGTGTCTCTCATAGGGCTCAGAAATTTTCTTCTGATGAGAAACTGTGAATGAATTCAGTGAAGCGTTATTTCCCTAATGGACTGTGGAGCCTAGACGAGAAGTGGCAGAAGTTGGCAGAAGCTGCTTTAAGACATATTTTGAAGTGTTTTCAAGCAGAAAGGAACCATTGAATTTTTGTAGAAAAACCAGGAGAAGTCATATCTAGTAATATTTAAGCTTTACATAGCTAGAGATGAAGTTCAGCAGAGGTTCTTTTTCTCTTAGGGGTACCACTTCCTTAACTGGGTTAGAACATCAAAGTTAGAGGGAATATGCCTTTTCAGCAAACAAAATATCAAACAGAAAGCCATACTCTAAGCTTTTGTTTCCAGCAAGCTACTTAGTGCACTCTTAAGAATGTGCAAAAAGAGAACTTTGTAATTTGTTTTGTGGAAATAACAAGGTTTCTTCAAGGTGAATTTTATGCTGAAAACAAAGTTCATTCAATAATTACATTGATTAGCGTTCATCCAGAAAGTATTATAGAATAACTGAGTCAGTCATCTCCTCATTCATGTGACAAACATTTGGACTAAAAAATGTTCTTTTCCAGCTCATAGCATTGCAACAGAAAACACACACTCTCTTGCCAGTTCCTGCTTTTGGCTGGAGCAGACCAGGAAGACCCTGAGTGAAAGAGGGAACATTTCCATTTGTGTTTATGGTATTATCTGTTAGCTAGGGCAAGAACATTGCCTTCAAAGGCCTCTTTTGAAAATACACTGATGTTTTAGTTATTGCTAAGCAGTTCTTGCTCTGAGTCCAAGCATTTTTCAGTTTCCCATGCTCTGCCAGTGAGCAGGTCATCAGAAGCTGGGAGGGGACATGGCCAGGATCTCTGACTGAACTAGCCAGAGGTATCTATATCATAGAATGTCGTGTTCAGTATGTAAACTGGGGGGAGTTTGCTGGGAGCTGATGGTCACTGCTGGGCTACTGGCTGGGCATTTGTCGGTGGTGAGCAAGTGTATTATGCATCACTTGTTTTTATTGGGTTTTATTCCTCCCTCTTTCTCTTTTTCATTACTATTATTGTTATTATTATCATTATCTGTCGCGGTCGGGGTTGGTCAAAACACGACACGTCTTCTTCAGAAGGCTGGACCTGAGACCTGTACTGTACTTTATTGCAAACGCTGCCGCGACTTATATACACTTTATTATCTACACATGTCCATGCACCATTGGTTTCTAGTAACATAAATAATTCTCAATTGGACACGTACACTGCGCATGTCAGACAACTATGAATCAGCAAGGACAGGCAGGAAATCCACTCTGTGTCACAGCCTTCCCTTCCGTGTCTGCCACCTTGCCAGGGTGCAGAGGTTCCATCTTTAGTTCCTACTGTTTCCAGAGACCCCAGACCAGCTGGGGCCCCCCACAATTATCTTTTGCTTTATTTCAATTATTAAACTCTTTGTATTTCAATTCATGAGTTTTACTTTTTTCCAATTCTCTTCCCCATCCCTCTGGGGGGGATCGGTATACTGTTCTGTGGTATTTAGTTGCCATCTGGGAATAAATCACAGCAAAAGCATATGCTCTACAATATTTGAGACAGCTACAGATACACTATGTCAAGTAAATTTTTTGCTTTTGTTCCATTTTTTGTTGCTACGACTTTATTAAATGACTTGGGTTAAAATTTCTGCGTTATTTTTCTGGGAGAGGAAGCTTCCACTGTCCCTCATGCACTGCAAGGTGTTTGCTTGCTAGGTTTGTTTTACCTTGGCCTATTTCAGCTTTTTGTTTGTTTGTTTGTTTGTTCGTTTTTTAGCATGAATCACTGTATGGTGAAAATTCCTTAATGTCCTTGGCTCACCCCCAACACTAAACAGGTGTCTAACTGCAAGCACAGGGCAAGAGAGTTTAGCAATGTAACTTATGAATTTACAATGCTCCCAGCAATTAAAATGCATGTGCAGAGCACCCATGAGTGGACTGGAATAACACTGGGGCAAGTCCTCTGTCAGGGAAATAGTACCATAGACTGCCTTCATTGTCCATGGTATAATTTATTGAATATAAAGTAGATAAATAAAGTAATTCAGATGAATCACCCTCCAAATGTCTCTCTATTTCTCTATTAACAATAACAGGGCCATTATAGCTCACATGCACTTTTCCATATTGTAGATATTTACAGTTAGATGACACAAATCTCAGTTCAATGACCTAACAGTTCTGCTGGTTTTGATTTTTTTTTTTTTTGAGTTGGTGGAATGAATTGTAGAAGAGTTTAAAGATGAATGGAAAAGAAAATAATGAATCTTATAGCTGAAGCAATATTTGAAGTTCAGCAACATGATAGCAACATGCTGAGGCACAGATAAGAGTAATTCTTACTTTTTTAATGAACAGAAGAGGAAACTGACTAGAATATGTTCTTCTAAAAGAAATTACATTTGGAATTTTCTCTGGGGGTTAAAAACAAAAAAAAACAAAACTCCAAACCCTTTTGTTACAAGAACTTGTCTCTAGAGTGTCTTAGGCCAAGCCACCATGTGTAGCTGGATGCTCTGCCTTGAGTAGGCATAAAAGAACTTGAACAATACCCAATTTGCAGAGTTATCAGTGGTGAATGGACAAGGAGATGTCATGCTGCTTTTGGTGATGAATAATGCCAACACAAGGCTGACTCATCAATCCCAAAGTTAAACATCTTGATAGAAACTGACACAGCGGAGGATGTGGCAGAACAAAGTACCTGATTAAGGAACCAACAAGTCTTCTAATATAACTCCTCTTGGAGTGTGTGTGGAAATTTCTCCCTCTAGTGCAGATGCTCCTCAAGGTTACTTCTGTAGGCCAAGTGAAAGAGATTTGCCCACAGTTGTTGATTTGGGTGAGTAACATCAGTCTATACTTAATAACTGATTTTGCTACCTTTAATGTAATTACTTCGATATTGCTTCAAAAATAGTGCACTGTAATAAATAAATAAATAATTTATATATATATTTATTTGGTTTGCCATCCTTAATTCTGTGGAGCAAAATTATATAAAGGTTCAATTACACCTATATAATCCTTTAAACGTAAACCATTGGCAAAGGCTGGGTCCAAGACTGTATCCAGTTGCACCTAGATTCCTTTCTGAGGAGCAGTTTAGAAAGCAAGGGGGGTCTTTCTGCACCTAGTGACTCAGTGGGAGGGTCTGCCCAAAAAGCTTTGCCTGAAGCTCCCACTTTACCATTGACAAGATTAGCAGTAGCAGAAAACAAAAGGCTAGCTGATAATCAGAGTCACAAAGGCTTCCTCTGACTAAAGTTTGGACTACCACTGTTTAGTGATCATTACACGTTTTGTGCAAACCCCAAGATACATTTTTTCCTAGTTGCCTGACATGGAATTGTCTATCTGACCAAGGCACATGCAGTCAAACACAGTAAACAGCTGGACAACTGCTATGTTTCCAAATCTCACATTTGAATTCACATTTGCTTGTGGTTTTTGCCAATAAAATCTGTTCTCTAATAGAAAATATGCATTCTGCTTCTTACCCAGCCTGGAGTGCCAATTCCTGTTCTGAACATGAGAGAACAGGAGAACATGATTCTGAACATGAGGTGAGGAAGAGAATAAGGCATTGCTGGGGCCAGAGAAAGGACAGCTGTACCATCAGAGACTTGCAGCAGAAAGAATCTGGCTAGATGGGAGTGAGAGGTTTTACAGAAGATGAAATAAAACATATTCCAGTCATGAAAGTCCAGAAAGCTCTCTGAAACATAGAGAGTTTCATATGTCAGCAAAAGGATGACATCACAGTTGAGAAAGTTAAGGAAAGATTCATGTGGGAGAGATTTTAGCCTAGTGGAGCTTCAGATGACAGAAAATTTATACAAAATTATGCCAGAAAGCAACCAAGATGGTTTTGGACAAAATTCAGTAACTACTTGATCTCATGGATAGTTCTCATTTGTAGATACTAACCTGAAATGATATGAAACAAGGATAGTAGCCCGTGAAAGAGTTACAAAAAATATAACTACAGGAGAAGTAAGTAGGATCTTAAAAAGATTCCCTAAAATAAAAAGGAGAAAAATTGAAAAAGAATGGAAGAGCAGAGTTCAGAAGACTCCCTGTGTTGGTGGTACAGAAGAGATATGACATACAACCGTATAATGTTGAATGGCAGAGACACCCAGATAGCACATGCTAAAAAGAAAAGAAAAAAAGAAAGATGATACCATAAGATGCAAATATGGTAAACCTTAACTAAGAGTTGAGAATATTTTTAATTAAATCCCTTCCTATGTACTATAATTGTAAACTCACAAAATTTGCAGCTTGTTTTTGATGTACTAAGTGCACACACAATATCAAGTTATAAACTCTGTAGCAGATATTCCACATTTTCATCTGTTTTTTTGAAGTATCAGTCTAAAGTGCTGCACAGTGGAAACCTATAAAAATTAGAAAAGTACATAGTAATCTCTCTTTTCACTGTATACCAGTCATACTGAAATAAGTAGTGTAGGGAAAAATATAAAAATCTATTCAATCACATTTGCTTCACAACACTGGTGAGCTCATCCTTCTGAAATAGTAGACTTTTGTCCGTAGTATAAAACTACCACAGATTTTTGTTAGACATAATATGTGCATTTGCCACATTGTCAAAGCAGTTTGGAAAGGAAGCATACTTTTGACTATGGCGAGAGAATTAATAAAAGTAGGTTTAATGCAAGTTATTATGTGATGTCATAATGAAGTCTTAGAGTGCAAAAGCTGCAGCTGCTGCTGCTGCTGCTGCTGCTGGAGAAGAGAAAGAGGAATGCTCTATGTTTTTCAAATTTATATAGGAATACAATTTTATAACTCAATTTGGGTTTGCTTTTTTTTGCTGAACACTTGGAGTCAAGCTATGTGATGATAAATGGGAGATAAATTAATGCTGTTGGACTGCCAAAACAGTACCTTTGTTTCTCTTTTTAGACTGCTGTTTTGTTCTGCCAGTTGTGCTTTCTGTTGCATATATAATGAATTTGCAGAAACAGTTGATAAATAACTGCAGGATTTGATGGAAGCAGCAGGTGCCTATTTTTCTGGTCGGCATAAACCTTATTCTCAGGAAAACTTCACACTTCAAGAAATAATTAACACTGCATGTCACAGCAGAACATTAAAACTGAGAAGAAATTATCACAGAATTAGCAATGACCCTTACCTGAACACATCTAAAAGCTCAATCAATTTACAATTCTCTTTGGTTATAGCAAAAGCAGGCAGCTGGACCACTGTCTTCCCTTGTGGCTAGGTTACTTCTGCAGAAGTAATTTTCCATTTTCTCTTTCTCCTACTAGGCTTTTATGTTAAATCTGTCCAAATCTCTAGGCTATTGCTGAGTGCCAATCTGTCTTACTACTTTCATTATTCAGAATAGCAGAGTACAATACAGAAACAGCCAAGGGAACACATGAAACATTAACATTTTGTCTGAATGAAGAGTTGTTTAGAATCTCTTGTAGATAGGTATAATTAGAAACAATCCATGGTAGTAAACAAAGTATTTTAGATGAGAACTGAAGTTATATTTTCAAATTCACTCTTTAGGCTTTAAAATAAATTAAAAAAAAAGGTTTTGAAGACAGATTTGCTCTCAACTCAGAAGTGTATAGGTATGTGTACATGTATAAGGAAATATGTCTCTGTACACATGGTGAAGATATATATGTACATGGAGGAGACAAAGTAATCACTTGCTGCACATTTTTTCAATTGACTTAATGCAGAAGAAAATATACACATTCCAGTTAACAGGGACAGAGATCAAGCTCATACAAAGACTAAAAATTTGATTAACTGCAAAATACAGATTTATAATTAGTACATAACCCATGTTAATATTCAGAGTTAAGCTTTGGCACACTCACTCATATATGGCTTCCTCTAATCATATGAATACATTGGTTTAATTGATCCTTACATGTTTTTTTCTCTTTAGTCTACTACAATTGATGCTACCAAAAAAATCTGAAACTCCGGTTATATTCAAGATGCACATAATTGTCATGAGCTCATTGATATTTTACTAGATGCTATGCTTCTCTTATTACTAAATAGAGCAAAGCTAGTTGATGATCCCCTTGAGTGCCAAAATGCAAGTGTTTAGTAAACATAATTTACTTGCTTGTCATGTTGTCTAAGGAGCTGTTAGCCAAATGAACATAACAACCAAATGTAAAACTGTGGCATAAATCAAGACAAACTAAAAGTATTACAATATTCCCCTAATAAGACCGTATACTTTTCTAATATTGACTTACCTGTGATTCTCTAAGTTCTGTGGGGACTTCCTCAAACATTTTCCCTGTCCTGTAGTGTTTTTCTCATTGTCTTGTCATGGGATATTTGTATGTGCATGAACAGGAAAAGTGTGATATTTGTCTGTGGTTATCAAACAATCATAAAGCAAAACTCACATACCCAAAGGCCATCTCCACTCTTTAAAAAAATAAAGTTGACCACAAAGGAGAAAGGTCGACAGTTTGGTTGTGTGATGTGTTTTACTTCACACTATGAATCATCCATCATCTCTCATCGATCGTGGGGAACTTAATGCTATGGCCTTTACCTTAAACCTTAAACAAAGACTTCTACAGATAAACCAAGTGCCTACTATCTCCTTCTAGTCATTGGAGCTCTAGTCAGTTGTGTAAATGGGGTCTAGAGAGGGATTTTTCACACCATAATCTAGAAGTCTCCATTTCATTGTGTGCAGCTCTCATTATCTGGAACCCAAGAAGTTGTATCGTGTTTAAGATTCTCTTGACAGGTTGCATGTCTGTTAGTTTGTCATATCAATATCAAGAAACTTGTCTTCAGTACAGGAAAGGGAAGAAATTATGTTTTCAACGGGTAATAATAACACAGAGGCTTTTTTACCATGCAGACTTGGAGTAGTTTGCATTTTTTGTTCTGGCTCAGGGGCCAACATTAATGTGGAAATATCCATTTCTTCAAGATGTTTCTTCCTACTCCCAGTGTCTCACTTTTAGATCTTTGCTTGCCGTAAGAAGTTCAAGTATCTCTGTTACTTTCAATTTTATAAGGTCTTAAAACTTGTCAACTTCAAATCAGCCATTTTTCCAGGGGAAAAAAAAGAAAAAAAGACAAAACAGAGAAAAAACCAAAACCCAGATATATTTGCTAGGAAAGTTTAATTCAGTCTTCCAGCTGAGGTAATAGGCAAACAAGAAAGAAAAGTTATGTTGCATAAACAATGTGTAATAACCAAATTTTCACTTCCTCTCCCCGCATGTAAGCTTTTTACAGAGGGTATTCCTCAGCCTCACAGCAACCCTCAAGAGATTAGCAACCTTTCTTAAAAAATTACAATTTCTTAGTTTGGGTTTGTGCGCTTGTTCGGTTTGTTTATTTGTATTGTGGGTTGTTTGTTTGGGTTTTGGGGTGTTTTTTTGGTTCGGTTTGGTTTTTTCCTTCCAGAAATTCAAAAATTGCAATCATTTTGAGATTAATTCCTCTGCTTTCTGACTTAAAAACAAAACTTGTTTTTGTATTTCATCAGAATGTATTACTCATGATTAAATTACTGCATTTTTTATTGTCTTAGTTTCAAATTAGCTGGGTCTCCTCTATCTTCACACTGTCTCTGTATTCAAGCTTTGAAGTGAAGGGTTACTTCCACACTTATGTGGAGAACTTTTTTTTTTAAATTAAAAAAATCATATCAAAATGAGTTAAATAAAGAAACTGCTTAATATAACAATTTACTACATTTATTCAGTAGGGTGTTAAGATATCATAGCTACTGCATAATCTGGAAATCAAAAAAAGACAACCCTAGTAAATGAATTAATAGAGAAAACAGCGTAAGTGTGAAAAAAAATCCTAGATTTTGACATGCAGCAAGATTTTCAGCTAGTAAGGGATATAAAATTTATTTTTAAATGTTTTAATAAATACTTAATTATTTTAAAGAAACCATATTTACTTAACTTAGCCTGAACATACCATGAATGAGACAGAAAATATCATTATTGTTTTTTTCTGCTTTGACACTTCACAAAGACATCTTCAATTTTGACTTGAAATTGTTATTACTGTTAATACCAGTACATCAGGTACATCTGGTACATAGTACATCTGTACATCCCTCTGATGGAGAGATGACATATATGCTTAGGTTAGATAAAATTTACTGTTATGGAGAAAAACAGGAGTGATGGATTTACAGAACAGTTATTTTAACTTTGGTTCTTGAAACAATGCAGAAACATGTTTATTCACCTAAGAGCTAATAACAACGCACTAATATGAATTTGTCAAGAGCAGCTAACGTCAGATCATTATCCTTTGACGAGATTACTGATCTGTGAATTCCAGAGGGATGATTGCAGCAGTTTGATACCAACATCCCTCTGGACATAGCATTCTATCCAGTGAGGAAGTCAGGGAAAGACAGAAAAGAAGAAAGTGTTAATAATTCAGTGTACAAATGGTTGAAAACCAGGATTCTCTGTGCAGTTATCAATGATCTGTTGTCAAATCAGAAGGATGTATCCGGTGGGATGCTTGGATGATAAAATAGGGCCCATGATTATAAAATCTCTGTATAATATTTAGCCAGAAAACGTTTAAAATGCTCTGAAGGATCAGATTTGAATTCAAATGATGTGGGTAAACTGGAGAAATGGTGATATCAGTAAGATGATTTTTCGTAGTATCAAGTAGAGTTATCACATGCAGGAAAGAAAATCAAATGCATAACCACAAATTGAGAATTAACTAGCTGAATGCAATGCTGCAGAAGCTTAAAGTGGGAAAATACAAAGTCTGGAAATATCATTTCAACTTAGTAGCTTTCCCGTTAAAGGCAGATGTCATTCTAAATGCATTACTGTTAAGACAATAATTATTCTATTCCAAGGTCTTTCTGATATATTAGAAGAGTTTCAAGCATTTGTCAATTACTTAAACAGAACTCAGGAAAAATCAGTAAGAAAGAAATTTGGAAATAATCTGTATCCAGGAATGAGATTGTTAAGGCTGCAGAGGAAAAGGTAGGATAACAGTGTCAGGAAGCAAATCAGAGCAAGGACCATAAAGAAGTTCAAATATGCGAAATTTTAATAAAGAAAACAGTAATGAGTAACATTACACAGTTGTAAATCACAGGACTAGGAAAAAAAAAACCAAATCAAAAAACAGTTTAAATTTTCTTCAACAGTTAATAAGATGAGCTATTATAAAACATTGATAATTGTAAGGATTGTCAAACAGGGGATTAGGCTACTTTGGGAAGTTGAATCTCTGTTCTGAATGTTTTTATGATTAACATAGGAGAAAAATATCTGTCAGAGGTTGTTCAGTTATACTTGACCTTGACTCAAAACAGGTAAGTGAACTAGCTTAATCTATAATCCTGAAATACTAACATCCTCAAGACAGGAGCCACGCAGACTTCCAAAAGCTGGGGTAAAAAAAGTCTCTTTTAATTTTATCTGTGCAGTTCACAGAGGAGCCATTTAAAAGTCATAATGAAAAAGAACCTCTTTAAAAATACATGAAGGGCAAATGTGTTTTCTTTATCAGTTCCAACAATTTGGTGCATATTATAATTTCTTTCTGCTGTAACTTCCAGGGTCCCATTGATCTTGTGACGTGGGAGGACTCTTAGGTGGGAGTCTGTTACCCTGAGCAACATGACAGAGTTAATTCAGTTGTGCTCTGGGAAAATGAAAGTAGGCTACATGCATATTTGCATCTCTGCCAATAAACACATTACTGCTGCAAGTGCAGGAATTTTTACCATATTAATCAGTTTGTTTCCCCTATTAGGTTTTTTTTTTTGTGCTACATGTCTTCCATCCGCTTTATGAGAAAGGCAGGTGATATGTTTTTCATAGGCTTCATATTGAACTCTTCTCAGTTGGTCTGCTTTATTGCATACATTAATTTTAAAGTTCATAAATGAGAAATCCAATATACGCAACTATAGAAACTAGCTGGCTTTCACACCATATCAGCTAAATACTTATTTTTGTCTTGCCCAAACAGAGAAAGCCTTCTTATTTTTAAGAATAATTATAGGTTTTATGGAACATAGCTTGATGCATATATTACTGCTAAAATGTTTTTTCCTCACCCTCTGTGTTATCATGTCCAGAGTTAGATCTATGAGGAATTTCCAGATATACCTCAGTGAAGTCAATTTGGGATTTATCTTGCTATGTAAGTGTTAGGCTTGTATTCTGAGCTAGTCATCTAGATCCCTGCTATGGTCAGTGAGTGAGGAAGCACCTTGAGATGGTGAGTCATCTCACTTGGGGTACTTCAAAGTAAAATGAAACCCAGGAGAGTGGAATTCCTGGGTAGAATTGCACTCTTACTAGTTCCCATCTTGGATGAACGAAGAGCTAGGAGTTTGAAGAAGCGATAACACGAACCAACTCAGCCTGGGTGCTGTTGCAGTCTTTTTAGTGGCAGCTATAACACACTTTCCTGGATAAAATTTGGAAAAAAAATACTCTGTTAGAAAATTTCCTCCATATAGACAAATTTTAGGGCTGGGGCTTTTTTCCCTTGATTTCAAGTGTGAGGGTTTTTTGTGCTGAAGTGATCCTACATCCGTGGAAGTCAGCCAGGTTTGAAGGTGCACTTTGGATTAGGACTCCTAAACGAAGCATGTTTTCTTCCCACACAAAAGCTAGAAGTTGTTGCACTGCAACTCAGCAGCTGGAGTATGTTGTTTCAGGCTAGCCTGAAGAAAATATCAGACGGAGTCTAAATAGGTAAGTTTGACACAGAACGTCACAATGAGCATCTCCACCCAGTTGTTCAGAACTCCAAATCCTTTCCTGAGGGCAGGCACTGCACACCAGAGCAGGAGGCAGATTTTCCTATACTAGATCCACATGGTGAGAAGATGCCCAGAAATAGAGATTTTGCCTTTGAACCCAATATAAGCGTCAGTTTTCTTAAGTCCACTGCTCTTATTCTTCAAGAAAAGGGACTAATCTTCATCTCTCTGCTTAAATGCGATCTACTTCTAGTGCCATTTATGGCCTTTTACCAGTGATTTTTTTAAAAGATAATCTCTAAGAATTTACTGTATTATTTTACAGTATTTGATAAATTGTTTCTCAATTTCTTTAACTAATGATCTAATTTGGAAAGTATAACTAGCATACACAGTATGAATTTTGGATAAAAAGTATTATAGATCAAAATGAGTAACTCGAAGCTCTTCTGACTGTCTCCAATAAGCTGACAGCAGGAACCAGGAGACTTGTTCAAGTGTGAATGATATACAGTGGGGAGTAAAATAATGTTGAGATGGAAATTTAAGACATCATTATCTTAATTTATAAATTATAAATCTTATTTTCCACATCTTCAGTCCCATGAGCCTGTTCTTCAGCTGTGAAACTTAAAACAGTAGAGAATAATCAATAGTCCTGTGAACATGTTGGCTATGTTTCCTACTAAGATGATTAAACTTGCAATTTTATCCTTAGTTTCATATGTGATGTTGATAATTTTTCAAACTAATAGAAGTTATTTCATACTGATAATTTCTTTTTTTTTTTTTTACACAAAAAAAAGAGACTAGTCCTATTCCTGTGCCAGTATGTCAATGTGAATTTTGCAGATAAACAGAACCCTCTACAAGTCCTAGGACCTGTGGACCCAAGCCAGCTCTGTGATGTAAGTGATATAGCAGTGGTTAGGGTATTATTCAGCTAACCAGCCACTATGGAAGGCAAGATATATTAAGTTGTACTCGCAACTTGATAATGTCTGTGGACTAGTTTGGAGTGCAGATGGTTAAATACACTTCTGCCTGAATAAGAAATACCTTTCAGTCTGGCCAAATTAATTTTGAAAGCTTATCAGAAGTTAAAAATCTAGTGGCATTTACTGCCCTGCTTCCCTACTCTTTCTCTTCCTTAGGATGAAGGAAGGAGGGAGAGTGGGGGCAGGCATGCTAACAAGAAATTTTTTTTATTCCTGATTTTTCCTTAGGACTTCCAAATGGAAAACAATTTCTTTCTAGGTCTATCCAAAGTAACACTGTCTTTCCCATCAGCTGTTAAACATGCTTCTCATATTTCTTTTTATTTCAATGAATTCTGAACTATTTTTTCTGAGGTTTTGTTGCTCTTTAAGCATCCAAATTTATTTTGGACTGGTTCATTTAATTAAAATGAAAGAGTCAGGTAGGACAGAATCTATTGCTGCAATGAGTGGAGGTAACATCTATGTAAAGCTTACAGAAGTAGCTCTGGTGATGATACCTAGACAAAAACTGATTAAAAAAGACACCACTACATGGAAATATTATACATTTTAATAATGCCACACAGTCTCAGGAGTATGATTGGTAATGGATTCCATCTGTTTTGGTTGTCTCTGTTCTGCCTCAGAACGACTTTATAATTAGCTTTGAATATATTAAGCCCTATAATTTCAATCTTGAAATGAGCTAGGTGGCTTCATAAAAGCTGAAAGGCAGTATACAGGCTCAGACTTTCATTTAGAGACATTCATATAGGAGGTCAAGGATTGACTTCAGTTAATCATGCATTCTGATACTTGATTTAAAAGATCAAGTAGATGAGCTGGATACAACTAAGGATAGTGGATTAAATTGGTATATGCAAAATAGATAGTCATTTAGATAAGGTAAAATCTTAATGGGCGGAAAAAATCACTGAAAAATCCTGAATTTTATTTACTTTAAATTGCTAATACAGGACATTTACTAACAATTCAAAAATAGAGATGTGAGAACCAAAATTCCTTTATGCCTCTACAAAATAAAATAAAGATTGAGAAACATTATACCTTTATTGATGGTGTTTTTAATGAATTTGACTCATGATGCAGTATTTTTGCATCTCTTATGTAGAGACTTCTGGAATTATTTACCCTACATATGATATCTTTCCTGAAATAAAATTCCTATGAATACTGAAAAGATGGTAATTTTTATCATCGTTAGTGTGAATAATCATCTAAATTAGTTTTAAGAGGTATATTGTCTTCAATTATACAGTTTATATACATCACTCCCCGTTACTACCAGTCAAATGTAACAGGATAATTACTTTTAAGCAAAGTCTTTTCTAATTATGAAGTAAAATATCAGTCAACTGATCCTTAACCAAATGCTAATTTTAAAGCAAGAGGAAATGAAAAAGCTGAATTGTAATCATTACAGAGTTTTGGAAGTGAAAAATAATAGTTTCCATCCATCTTGTATAGTTAGTGCAATTGGGCAGTATCTAATACATAACTAGCTAAAATTTACAAACTGAACACTTCTAACAGTCAGAATTGATTATACAGAACATCATGGCAAGTACTTCTAGCTGTTTGAGTTGGATCCCTGTGAGAAATTCTTAATTTTGTAAGGTATATTTCTCAAAAAAAAAAAAAAAGACGCCTATATTTTACTTAAAATTGTGCAGAAATTAAGTTCTTATAAATTCTACACAGTTATCTTTGCAAAGGTCAGTGATACTCAGTCAATGGCACTGAACGAAACTGTTGGCAACAATAAGATGTAGACTGGTGCCAGCAAGAATGAACTACAGTGGTCTTAAAACAAGCTTGATAATAAGACTGCAAGAAGATTCCTCATCACTGCCAACAATTATGTTGCAATTCAGCGTTTACACTGAAAATTAAACTGCTTCTGAATCAGATTTCTTATCAAATAAGTTTGCATAGAAACAGATCAGTAGCAGCCTTTGTTGGTGTTTGAAAATTTCTAGCTCAGCAAAAGAGGAAATCTAAGAAAAAACATAGACGATGACACTTCTTTGGTTCTAGTGTAAAAGATCAGTGCTATTTGCAGTAGCAGTTTTAAGTCTATCTACAAGCTACAACTCTTAGACATTTATTAATGTTCTGTAATAAAAAAGCACGTAAACAAATCTTACTTTTAGCTTTTCCCTTTTAAACAATTTTGACAAAAATATTCATAATGAAAGTGTAACACACTTTCACTGCAGTTGTGCCTTTTGATTTATAGATATTTGTCAATGGAACTTCATAAAAGTCAAATTCAAAGAGAAGATGTGCAGCATTCTCTCAAATCACAAAATATATGTATTTAAACCAATGCCTTCAATGTCTATAGCTGACCTTCACTCATATCTACACCACCGTGGTCTTTTTCTAACTTTCTGTGTGTTCATATTTCTCACAGTCTCATAACCAGTATTATGATCACACACATATGACAGAACCCTCCAGTTCATTTTTCTGTCATTCAAAAAATGCTAAACATTGACTGAGACTGATTTTAATATAGTGCCAAAATAAATGGGAGAACATTAGGAAAAAATTTTTAAAGAGTAATCAGACATTGGAATGGGCTGCCCAGGGAGGTGGTGGATTCACCATCCCTGAAGGTTTTTAAGATGAGACTGGATATGGCACTTAGTGTCATATTCTAGTAACTGTGGTGGTAGTGGATCAAGGGTTGGATTTGATGAACTCAGAGGTCTTTTCCAATCTGATTGATTCTATGATTCTAGGAAAGCATAATCTAAATTGGCAGCAGCCCCTGATTTATTAGATGTTCTAAAATACACCTCACCCACTTCACTTCTGCACAGAAATGGACAATCTCAGTGTCTTTCATTCAAAGGCCTGGCTTCGAGGTGGAGGAGGATAGTAGTATATACCTTTATTATGATATCTGGGTAGATCGGTCATTTAGAAAATGATAGACCTGAATCCATCCACTTCATTAAATGTAGAAATTTAAATCTAGAACTTACACGTTTGGGAAGCGTGTACTAGCTACATAGGCACAGGATCAAAAGGGAGGGTCAGTTCAAAGGAAACTGTGTGTTTTGAGACATCCTTGATTACTTTTACGAAACATTTATTTCTGCACATTAGCCCAGGAAAATTCAACATTTTTGGAAACAAAAAATGAGCCAGATGAGGTCTGATTCTGTAGCCCAATGATTTGAGCACTTGGCTGGGTCTAGGTACACTACTGTGTTTTCATTGCAAGCTATGTTTTTACTGCAGTTATGGGGAATTTTCTTTAGCTTGCTAATCCATAGAATATTAATGCACCCTTTTACTTTGTATAATTATATTAATTAAAGCCAAATTTATACTGACCCAACCAGCTTACTGTCCAACTGAATTATAAAATGAGTATTCTTCAGTGTAACAATGAATGTGGTTAATTTTTCTATGTCAGTCAGGACTTAAATAATTTTTTGCCCAGAAATCTGGAGTTTTGATTCTGTAAATCAGTTAACATATGCCCAATCTTCAACTTTTACTCAATGCCATCTTCATTCACTAGATAGCTTTGGCATATGTTTAAAATAAAGGTAATATTAAATCCTTACTGTTTTAGAAGAAAGTTAAACGCACACATAACATCAATCTGAACACAAATACCTGATCCTAACTGAGGAAAGGAATATTCCATACTGTATGGCATCTGCTCAGTGATAAAATCTAGGGGAAATGGGAGTGGGGGTGGGATGAGGGGTGGCATTAATTATCAGGATGTTCGTTTTCTGGAATGACTGCTAAACACTACACGTACTGAAGCCCTGCTTCTCAGGAAGTGGTTTGACATCACCTACTGATTAGAAGTAGAGAATAAATCTTTTGTTTTCCTTTGCTTCTGTGTGTGGCCTTTGCTTTTGCTTATGGCTTTTGCTTTACTGGTGGCTTTATTACTAAATGTTCTCCCAGACTAAAAAAATATCACTTACTGTAGTGTTAGTCAAAACAAGCAGCTTGATATTCTTATCCACTAATTAGCAACTCATGATCAATTCCAAATAGCCTATATTTACAAAGATAAGAATTTCACTGATAGTGAAAGTTTATTGTGTTCTAACGGAGTGGTTGATACATTTGGCACCATCAAAATAATGTTACACTAGAAGCCCCACTAACACGGACCTTACTCATCAGAGACCGATATACTTAGAGCATTTTCTTTCTAAACCAGATCAGGTTTATTACATTAAATACAGACATTGCAGCAAATTTTAGAAATTAATTTTCTTGAGTAAGAACTGTCTTTTAAATCAACCACTTTTAACCATGTTATTAGATATTTGGATTATGAAATGAGTAAATATCTGAGGGTCTTTGCTGTATGCCTCACATTAATGCGTTATTTGGAATTATTTCATGGGAAGTTTCTTCATGTGTACCATTAACATGAGTGATTCTTTGCTTCTTTGCATTCCTGCTTTGTTTAATGTATCAGTAACACTGCATTTCTTCCTGATTTCTAAAACAATGATTCTCAAAAAAAGCAAACATGATTGCAGTAGCTAATATTTTTTTCATGAGTAAGGGTGTTTGTAAGACGGATTCAGTTCTTCTGATTTCTCTTTTTTAACTTGGAAATTGAGTTTACTGCTTGTGCAGTTACTGGCTATATCTTCACAACAAAACTAAGTGGGGTCAGGCTCAAGCACTGCCCCATGGTCAACTGCAGCCTTTAATTATCTGCAGGTTGGTTGACTTGACCCAAATAGCATGTTCCCAAACAGTTTAGGGGCATGATCAGACGAACACTGTGAGGGCCAGTAAAGGGTATAGATGAAGCAAATCTACTTGTTGGAAGAAGTCGAACCAGCCTGATTTGAGCTATGTTACAACATTCGGTTTCAGGGTTGAACATTATTTTGTTATTAGAGATGTGCCACTTGGCTAGAAAGGTCAGGACTGAGCTGTAGTAAGTCTATGGTAAAGTGATAATATCTGTTTTGACAGAAATTAAAAGGAGAGAATAAGGGATCAAAACTTCTCTAAGCTGTCTGTAGCCAAGGGAAAGGATTTCTGCATAGCAAGGTCAATGGAAAATAGCCAGAGTAATCATCAAGAATTCTGTATCAAAGTTTGCTGTCTCTCCTGAGCTGTACTAAGTATGTGGAAGGCAGAGCTGACATTGCCTGTATTATGGACACTTTTTGATGATAATGGGATTTTGAAAGTCTGTAAACAATTTATAGCCACACTTAAAACTTGCCAGTTTTGCATCAATGTGTCTAGACTTGTTTTGAGGCATGACTGAAATGTACCTTAAGGAGCTGAAAGAGCACCCAGGGATACTTCAGTTCTTATTCCAAATTCAATGCTCTTATACTACACTCAAGTTCTGCTACAGTGTCCTCAATTTATTTCTCTTGTCCATTTTGGAAGGAACTAGAGCAAAGTAGATTAAAGGCAACACAAAAACAGATTTGACTGTTATAAACTAGTGTATTTACAGTTCCGAGGAGGAACCTAAAGGGCTGTAGTGTGCATTAAACAAGTACTGAGGTGACAGCTTTATCCATTGCCAATAAGTCTCTACTTCTAGAATAAAAAGAGGCATACCTTAGACTAGATTATTATTATATGCTTAGATTATTTCCAGTGGAGCAAAAATCTGAAAACAAAACCATAAAGAATGTCATAGACAGCTAACAGACACTGGTGAGTGAAATGGACCTGACAATGTAAAGTCTGACTCAAACACAAGCGTTTAACTAAATGCAAGAAGTACAATGAGATCATTAATAGCCAATAGCGGTCAGAAAGGACTGCAGCACTAAATTCTATTAACATTTTCATTTGTTTTGTGACATCCAACATGTCCTGAGGAGAGTCTAGAGACTGAGTGCAGGCAACTTATGTTGCATTGTTTTTTTTGAATGTTCAGATGCTGATTTTCAGATAGTAATTAACTGCAGAATGTTGTGAGTTGATCTGTTAATTAAGGTGCATTTCTGCTAATAATCATCCTATTAATATTACTCAGAACAGAAGAGTACTAAATAAGATGCTTTTGCCTTCTGAAAGCAGAAGCTACTTTTACAAGGTCAAGTAATTCTCACCTATAAGTTGGTTATATCAGGTACTTTCTCTGTAAGTATACTTTAAAAGTGTTTTATACATTTCAGACATTCATAAATCACAAAATTTCAGGTGCACTAATGTTGGCAAGTGTCATATATTCAGAATACCCCAATGCTTTTAAATGCCCATTTCTGGTATTTTTATAATTTTTTTCTATGAAAGCCTAAAATTGACAGAATTCTTCTGCCTTCACTGTAAAAGATATATACTTTCATTAATGTCTTTGAATTAATATAAAGAGTAAATGCAGACTAATTTCTGTCACTTATTTAATATTCGGTCAAATAAGGTGAATTCAGCTCTATTCAAGAGAAAAGAGTAAGTTTTAGATTGAAAAGGAAGAATGAGAATGATTTTTGTCAGACAGACATGATGTTTGAGTCATATTGTTAATGGTAGCAATTCATCTCCTGTCAATTAATTCTATAAATACACTAATATTCTCAAATTTTTGAGACTTCAGTTAGAATGGGAGATGCATTACTTCTGTCTTGTGTACAATAAACTGTTTCAGAGAGTTAGATAATTTCTTGCCTTAAGGTCCAAGACTAGAAAATTAGAAATGTGCTGTTATTTTTGCTTTCACTGGGATATGTGATATTTTTAGTTTCCATCAACAATTTTATTCATGGGTATTAAAATAAAAATTTATCGGTGTCAATGTCATGTGCCTTATTTTGAGATTTGGTGACAAAAAGAGTATATTGATTTACTGCAATATTGAAAGTCTTTCATAACCAAGACAACTAACTTTAACATGACTCATCATTATTGAATTTCTATGGGATTTTCTCACATGACTGTGGTCAGGGTTCAGTGGGCATTCTTATTATAAACCAAGGTCTGTGTGGACATATGCATCTCAACATATTGACTTGTGATGAGCCAATACTGGATGGCAGATCACCTGTGTTTCCATATACGTACATGGGGGCGAGCCTAAATAAAAAAATGCTGGAATCTGTCCAGGCCAGGAGTCGGTGTGAAATGCAGTTAACACCTCTCGTGCAATGCCAATAGATTACATACTGCCTCAGCTCCAACTCTTTGTGTTAAAGCTGATCAATGGTAAATCTACCTTCAGTGGTCCTCTTTAATGTCAAGAGGGAAAATGGTGAATCATCAAGTCATCCATCACTAATGGCTATCCATCATTCCAGCCTCAGATCTACTCTGGGAAGATAACACAGGTGTAGCCAGAGGGAATTTCAGTCAAGAAGGACAAGACATTTAAAGTGTCATCAGTTATATCACAGTGATGAAGAAAGTCTCCAGAAGAGGGAGATGTGGAGGATAAAACAGCTTTGTTCAGGTGTACTTTTGTAACAGAAATATGCCAACTTTTTCTAGGTAGCTCTGTCAGTACTCTCCCGTTGTTCTGTTTTGAAAGGCCTGAGGTTTTAAATAGAAAGTGCTTAGAATTCACCTCCTTGTCATTCAGATTTACAGTGCATGGACTGGTTTTGACACACTGGATACCCTAGTATTTGATCTTGTGTTCCTACAGGTAAAAAATCAGAATTTTTGTTCACAGAAAAAAAGAAAAGCTTTCATCAAAGAACAACCAAAAGATTGTTTCAAAAAAGGATCCATTTATGTCAGTTATAAATGTTAAAACATGGATTTGAGAAAAGTTCAGAGTAGTATATTTTGATCTCTTGAAATGGAGAGTTCATTTTTTCATGAGAAATAACATTTTAAAGAGATATAAATTAATTTTTACTGAGAGTTAAAAGTTTGAATCAAAACACAATGCTTTGAAATTACTAAAGCAGTTCTTTTACTTTGACCTGAAATTCATGGTTTACACTTTTGATTTGGGAAAACCACTACAATTTTTACTTGAAATTCTGTTTCAGTACTTTTTAATCCTCTTTTATCATATTTCCCCCCAACTCTGCTCTTTGATCATGAGTCGGAAGTTTAAGCAGCAGTTTAGGAAAACCTTCACTCCTTACATTCATGTGATGACAGTTTCTTGAATATGAGTGGTGCTGTTGAGTAAGAGTAAATGAAAGATCTATATAAATTACATTTAAGCAACCATGAATCAAATTAGTGTTTGTGCAGCTCTCCACATTTTTGGCAATGGAATGCAAGCCTGTGTCTAATAAATCCAGTGAAATCTTTAACCTTGCCTGATTAAATGCCAGTCAGTCATGTCAAATGGAACAGTGGACAGTCATCAGATGAAACAAAAAGTTCAGTATGCTCTGGAATAAGATGATCAAGTTCATTTTATTCTGTGACATCCTAATGGGTTAAACCACTCTATGACCTGTCCTGGACATAGAATGTGAATTTCTACAAACCTAGATATCAAACATCAGCATTTACAAAATACCAATTGGGCAAGAAAGTAACTGTCTTACTTAGTTCTTCTTTAGTTGTTGAGCTTGATTTCTAATACAATAAAGCATGATTTTCTCCAGTGTAATCCTCAGAGTCATTATTCCTTTTAATTATTAATATTAGTGGGATTTGATATGAAAGCACATCAGAGCCTCGAGGAAGCTTTGACAGATTTTGATGGGATATTGATCAGGGATCTGGTATACTTTTAAACTATATGCTGCAATTTGAAAGACAAACACATTATTGAAGCAGATACTGGTGCATAAAGGTTTCTTCTCTCCTACAGGAGGCCACATTTCTACACAATATATACATGCACTGAGGTTTCAGAAAACAAGAAAAACAAACAAGTGAGTAAATAATGAGAAAACTCTGTACATTTTAGGGACAAAAGTATGTGCTGAGCACCTTTAAAAAAGCAAACCTTTGATAAAAAAGATGCTAATTATTACCTTGGAAAAGCTTACCTGCCTAAGTCATATCCATTAAATTGATGATATGAAATGTAAAAAGCAGGACGCTCTAAGGTTTGACATTTTCATAAATTAGTCTTTGTCACTTTTAAGTGGTTTTGCTATTATAACTCATAAGAATATCTGACACAGTTAAAGTAGCAATCAGTACAAAACGTTGGCAAGTACAGGCATTTGGTTCAATCTGTCCAAGCAGAAGAAAGTGTTCCCAGTACTCATAAACGAACAAATCTATGGCACACCATACATGTAAACACACATCCACTATACGATAATATATAGGAAAAATAAGGAATAGGAGTGAGGCAGAAAATAAAGGACTTTACCTTCCATTTGACCTCTTTACCAAAAAGGCCAACAAACACAACCATTGTTAGGTTCCTGTAAAAGAAACAGTGATATAAAGAAACACATTGGTTGCTATCCAAGAGCAACATGAGAGTAAAAGTGTTTATTTGATATATATAAATACTTGGTAGCTATCGTGTCATAATTATCAGGCCTCTGACAGAATTGGCAGTATCATCAGAAACTGGAAATGTTTTCAGTGTTATGAAGAAGAAGATAATTCAAGAGACCACGACACTGATGTGTAGCAGCTCAACCAAGAAAATACTGTCATGTCTTCCAAAGAACAAAGCTATTTGTCTTCCCATGCAAAAAATTAAAGGATCAAAACAAAAGCAGAATGACTGCTTTCCTCTCATCATACAATAAAAGATATTTTTAAAAAATATACTCATGATGAAGTAGGACATTTTAAATTATGATGAAAATGAGAAATGTTACTGTTGAAATATAAATGGTCTTGTTAGGTCCACATTAACAATATTATCATCTCAAGGTTAAATCTTAATGCTAACATTTTGCCAGGAAATAGAAATTTTATCTGCTTTTCTGTTCATATTTCATTCCCTTTTGTTACTAGTAAAAACACATACTAACTACATCTTAGGAAGTGTTTATATACAACATTTGTGAACTATATATTGTCATTTTAACTCTGTAACTAGATCTTTTACTCCACTGGGACTAGAACCCAAGAATTTCTTTTGTTGTCACCATGTTGCACAACTGGACTAAAGAATGTCTACTTTAATGTGATAATCTGCAATTTTGGGGGAATATGGATTGTTTTATATGGTGTTCCAAAGAGTACCTGCATGTCTGTGAACAAGCATAAATTAATTTTCTTGGTGAAATTCCAGGGAAAATTACTAAATTCCATAAGATGTTTACTTAGAAAAATATTGCTAAGATATCTTTCTGTTATGTGTGGATAAAAACTAGAGTTTGGAGATGCACAAAATATTTAATGCTGGATTCATTTGTATAAGCTAAAATTCAACGTGACTAAATCTGAAGTGGCATTAGCTTTTAAACTGAAATAGCTGTGTAACGGCTATGGTGCGTCATTTTTATCAAAGTAGGGAAATGAGCATGATTTCATAAGAAGACCGATAGATGCCAGATATCTGTACTTTTCAGGTTTAGCACAGAGGACAGATGAATATTGTCAAGAGAATTTTGTTTGCAAACAACCAAAAATTCTATCAATGTGACTTCTGTTTAATTTTTAGCTTCTCAAATGCCTCTGGTTTTTTTTTTTTCAGGCCACGTATTACACGTTATTTCTTTCTTCTAGGTGATAAAATTTAATTGTTGTGTATGGAAATCAACAATATTGGCCTGTAAAATTAATGCACCATAATAATTTTCCTAGTTTCCATGCCTAAACTTCATGTAAGAGGCAAGGAGCTGTAAGGATCAATACTTCTAGCCGACTTTACAGAACTTCTGAGGTTTCAACATGTATATCAGGCATTTCCTGCTTTATATAATTTCCACACTATTCAACTTCCAAGGTTACAGAGTTGGTCACATAGTCAAAACTGATCTTCTCAAGTCTGTTAACCAGGGAGAGACACAGAGGGGAGCGAGATACAACTCCTTCTGAGATAGATATGCACAGTAAAACAGATAACTCACCTTTCATTGACCACAGCACATAAAAAACTATGTGGATGAATGTCTTCCAGTTATACAGTGAAAAGGAGAACAATGAATCTCTACCCTTTTTGCTAGACATGTAATGAGGTATTTTGCTGGCGTTTAGATTACTCCTCCTCAGACCCTCTCTATGCATCTCTAAGCACCTCTATGCAGCACTGTAGTTTATCTGCTTTCAGAAAGAGGTTAATACTGACAGACTTTCTGTTCTGGCAAAGGAGAACATGGCTGGTTTTGCAGCTGATCCTGTAAAAACTGTCAAGAGCAAAGAACAGATGAAAGTGATCTGAGGTTCTGAATTTTAGACTCTAGCGGTCTCTGGCTGAAGTGGCATTTTATGTATGAGCATGCCACACATATAGATTCACTGCAATGTAACCTCTTTTCTTCTGTTGTAGACGTGCCTCCATTTCCTGAAAGTGCTAAAATGTGTTGTCTTTCTAAAGTTCTTGCAAATTAGGATAACAGCACTCTTCAAAGAAGCTGCTACTCAATGCCATTTTTGGCATTTCTCAATTAAGTGGGAAAAAGTTGTCCTAGTATCAAATAGGGATGTCTAATGGAAATTCCTGCTGATGCTGAAAAAGCATGAAAACTTTAGTATTTTTAGAGTCAGAATTTATGAATCATATTCCCTCATTTCTTTTTTTTTAATCTGTTACAACACAGAAAAATTACAAAAATAATTTACTCAAGGATAATCTTTGTTTCAGATACCAGATAGTTTGCAACTGGAACATACATATTTTTGCAAGAAATAGATAACTTTTTTTCTTACTAAGGAAAATTAAGTAAACAGACCCTGCTGGACTAAATTAGACATCAAATGGAGGGGAATGTGACTGCAAAGTAATGAACAGCTGAGATGATGAGCTGCCATGGAAATTGTCTTTCTATCAAATAACTTCAACCATTGAATAATAAACAAGAGACATTTAAATTTGTATCTCAGTCATTTTTTATTTCCACATATAAGAAATAAGGTCTAGATCTGGTCTAGATCCTAAAGCTAGGAAATTTTATAATGTTTCATATTGTCTGTTGTTGAAGAGGGGGAAATTACATTAACCTCAAAGCTTGACAGAACTTATACTCAAACAAATCAATTTCATAAAAGAAGAGTGAGTTTGTGAAGAATTTCAGTGAACATTTGAAGTTGCAAAAATTAACACACTCATCTTAATGTAAATAGAAGTATTGACAGCAAAAGCTAAAGGCTGAATCAGAAACCAAAATTCTACTTACTTTAAAATGTAATTGCTTTCAAGAAACTTGTACACATTCCAAGTCCTTTGTGAAAGAGAAAAAATGAGCTGATTCTAATAAAATTTTTTAATTCAAAATGCAGATGCATGCCATTGATTTCACCTAAATTTAACAAGGTAAAACAGTTGGTGGTGATCCAAGAATCCTTCACTTCCCAGCTCACATCACAGCCAAGATTGCACCCTAAGTGGTATTGAATTTCCATGTCACCAAAGCCCTTGAAGCCAGTGGCTAAATTTTCTAGTTGAATTTAAGTTTCTTTTGATATTCACCTAATATTAGGCATACATATGTTATGTTAGAACAGAAAGAGAAAGCTCTATTAGTTTGTGTTGCTTTAGCAAGATTCCAAGGGGTGTGTGATGAAACCTGACACATTACGTTAGGTGGTATTTCACTCATTTGCTGTGTGAGGCAAAGGGTCTTGCTTCAACAGGTCAGCGGTCAACAGGGGAATTTCAGACAAAACATGTCTTGGGGAAGGTAGCAGTAGCTGGAAATCTCACACTGTGAGGACACTGTATAATGGCTTCTATGTGTGTCGGTACTATAATTGTCACATTTAGGAGTGCAAAGACCACCAAATTGTTCCAACAAATACTTCCACTTAGGTCAATAGAATAACATCACTTGATCCATTGCAGAATGCTTTCTTCACTTTTTGCTAACAGTACTGTGAAAGAAATGTATGGAAATGTTACAGACAAGAGACAGGTTTTAATGTGAACCTCAGCTGTGACTGAACCATGGCAAAGTTTGGGTTTAAACCTGAATTTTGGCTTATCTTTAGGAGACTTCAACAGATCAGAAAAAAAAAAATAGAGGTGAATTTTCTGCAGAGTGGTAGCACTTAAAATTCACTTACCTTTCAAGTTTTAGAGAAATTCTTTATAAAAACGTGGGTAACACTACTACACAATGAAAATCATTCAGTGAAGCTGGAATGGGCATCATTAGGGCACCTCCTGTAAATAGCGGAAATACTCTATATTGATCTATCATTCATTTGTTCTTAGACATTTCCAGATAAGTGATACGTCTTAACCATCACTGAAGATGCATTGCTACCTAAATAGTAATACCATGTTCACTTGAAATTATGCACAGATGGTCCCTTTAAAATCAGGAGGAATGATTCCAACAAGATCTCCATGCCTGAAATTTCACCTCTTTGAGAAGACTTGAGTCAAGAAACTGGACAATGGTAGGCCCATGTTTGAACCTAACTCTCAGCAGACACAGCAGCACTGCAGAACAGTCAGTTTATCCTTAACATTAAAAAGAAAACAGATGGTAAATGAAGTAGACATAAAGAAGTACAGAGAATTAGGAAAACCAGGTCATATCAAAAGAAGAAAAAGGCATGTGGGCAGAGTAACACTGCAGACTTACAGGATAAGACTTTAAGAGAATTCAGTAAAGGATTCCCCAAAGAGAGAGAGCAGTCACGCATGAGATGTGATAAGCACGTGGAGAGTCAACAGGGATCAGAAGAGGAGCAGGAGATCCTGGATGACCTGAAGACACCCATGATATGCTGTGGCTGTGAGATTTGCTAATAAATTATTGTGTCCTTATTTGCCTACACTAAAAATAAAATGGAATGAGGGAGCAATTTTAAGGACTGCTTAAAAAAATAATGTCAGCTCTTAAGACCATGTAGAAAAAGTACTTACTATTACCAATAAAACCTGCAATTACTCAAAGCTGAGTTTACTAAAAGTGTAGTTTCTGTAATATTTAGTTTGTTTGGCATGTTATGCATCATTAGTTTCTCCATTTTCCTCTTTCTAGTTAAAATATTTGTTTCCCTTGCTTGTGGCAGATAAAACAAGAATGTAAATGTATTAACAGTCTGAATATTTTGTTTTGCTTTTAGATAACATTGCTATAAGGACTTAAAACAACCTGAACCTATTTGAGGAACTGTACAAAATCTTGTTTCAATTGATTATGTCCCTGGAAATTAGTGTGAAATCCTCAAGAAAGGACATCCGATTTCATTCCAGTGGTGAACTAGATGTGTTTCTGTCATAAGGGAAAAGAATGATTGTATTATTTTTTTCTGACTTTTAATGAGTAACAGCTTTTCTGATAATGTTTTGTATTGGTATCTATTACATAAATTAATTTCATCTCATATGCAACTTTTCATCTTTGTTCGACAACAATTCACATTAAAAAAAAATTATTCTATGTGAAATATATGCTTAATTTTCTGTGTGCACACTGAAGATTTCTGCTATATGAAAAGGAAAAAGCAAATTTTAGGTGTCGTGATTATCAAAATGTTATTAGACTAATGTCTTTAGCACACACGTTGAATTACACAGAAATAACCATTTAATTTGAAATAACACCAATTTCAACAGTGACAAACTGATTACAAAAGATAAGATTTACAATATTATAAAAACTATTTCAATTTGGGGAATGAATAACAAATTTATTTTTTCAGTAAAAGTGGTTGCTGGGACAATTCTACCTAAAGTCTGTCAGGACAGGATCTGGAGCTGAATCCTCAAAACTCTTAGATAATGGCTTTAGAAATGTCCAACGGTTAGAGACAAAATGGCAGTTAAAGCAAACCATGAACACTTTGCTGGGTGATTGGAATTGCTTTTCTTCTCAAAGGGCAGGAGATGAACTGTAGTCTTAATCCTCACTTGCATTTTCATTAGTCTGATGAATTAGACTGCTGCAGCCTTATTGCCATTATTAGAGTTGAACAAGTATAAGACTGGTCATGTAGTGGCTAAGCAAACATTTAAATTTTCCCCTCTCACTTCAGGGATGTCTTTGCTGTTGTTTTCTCTAATTTTCCAAAACAACCAAAAGTAGGACAGCAGTTTGAGAAGGCTCTTCTAACCACTGCACTGTGAAATCTGTGAGTGCATTTGTTTGTATGTGCCAAATCCCAGATTAGCATGTGCAAGGATGTAGTAACATCTTAACCTGTCTGATTAAGATGTTTGGTAAAAATTTCTAATGTTAATTTCTGTGAAATTCAGCCAGCCAATAAGATCTGTGATAATTAAAAAGGCTGCATTTGATCATGGTCAATAAAACTTGAAATACGTTGTATGAGGCTGAGAGATGTCTTTGAACTTGGTTTTCTCGTCTATGCTCATTACCTGTTGCAGCATTACTATTCAAAATACATTATGCTTCCTAGGCAAGGAGCTGAATTTACAGGTTTTTTATATATAATTTGCTAGAAAATTGCTAAAGAGAAAGGAAGACAAATGAAAATTTTCCCTCAATCTCATGAAGATGAATTTTATACCTGTTTGACAGCTCAACACATTTTATTCTGCCAAGTTCTGTACAGGAGTTTTGGGCAGCTCTCTTCTAGTCTTTCCTGAGACAAATGCAGATTTCAGTCTTGCATTTTAGTTGGTTATTCTTGATTCCTTTTTGAGCCAACCAATCTACAGTCTCTGAGCAGCCACTGTTTCAGTCACAGAAGTCTCTTCCCTAGAAGTAGCACTGGCTGAATTGAGGATGGCAATTGTAAAATACTGTGTCCTTCTCCGTGAACCATGAAGAAACAATGCACAAATGTGGACCATAGACAGGACAGTGTGCTACACCAAAGCCCTCTTTAGAAAGAGCTTTGCAGTAGTAGGTCAGCCCTGCAACAAATACAGTAAGTTTTTCTCTGCCAGCAGTCTGCACCTGATCCTCTCCGTCTGCTCCAAATTCTTCATATATTAACTCCCTACCCTTTTTATCTTCAGAGATACCAAATGATACTGTGATCTCCAGACCCACAGAATAGTGAAAGAGTTCTTAAAGTAGTTTCACCTGATTAAGGATAGGATTTGTTATGTAGAGTTCTTGGTCACTGATATATTTCAGTGGAAGGTCTGATAATACAGTGGAAGAAGCTTCTTCCAGAAAAATTGATATATTCAGTTACCTTCATCTTCATCACATCTATTGATTGATGAATGGGATTTCTCAGTATTTCTTGAGTTCAATTTTCTTACTGCAGTCAGAACAAGTTGCTGCTTTCCCTGCTTTTCTACTGAAGTGACTGAGATGTTCATCACAGCTTACTGACAGGTGACCTAAGGCCCTGACTCCAGATTTGGCTGGCGTGCTTTGCTGTACTTTTCCCCACAGTCCATATGTCTCTGCTCAATCAGCCCAGAGAACACTATTGCTTTCTTTCCTCCCTATTCTGCTTTTTTTTTTTTTTTTTTCAGAGGAAAACAGTGTATGCCAGTGGATAATAAACACTCAGAGCACCTTCACAGTATTGGCTGGGGTGTGTGCTGGGTCAGGGGTGTGGAGACCATTGTACAGCACACCTACCCTGCAGTGTTACTGCCAGAGGCATCTCTTCTTGTACCCATAATTATAAAAACATTAGTTGCCTTCATCAAGAGGTCAAATAATGGCATCATCTGATATTCTGAGAGCAACATCTCACATTCTGCTAGTGTAAGGTTCCTACAGAAGCATTAGAGATAACTATCACTAATAAACCCACCTTTTTGATTTATGTCCCAATGCTAAAATGTAAGACAGTGATGCAAATATAGGAAGAAGAGCTCACTTAAGCTGACTAAAATCACTGGAGATATCAGCCCTTACAGGCAAACACAGTGCTTGTCAGTTTGCATCAGTTTCTGATATGAGAACACCAGAAATAACACTGACATGCTCTTTCGACAGTCTCAGCTAGATGAGTTTTCAGCAGCCCATATATGCCTTGCCATGAGTTTGGACACAGATGAGCAAACTTGTTTGTCCTTCCCCTTGCCGTTGTCACATACAATCAGGTCCTTTGAAAATTCACTTGTCATAAGCAATTCAGCTTTGGCTGAACATACCAAGGTCTTCCACTCAGGGTTATATGCTGCCTTTAGTTTCTTAGTTTGTCTAGAGAAAACTACAGGTAGGTTCACCAATTTTTATGTTGCCATTTACACTCCCACACAGACAAGAAAGGATTGATCCAGGTGTAATGCCAGGACAGGGCTGTCAGGAGTCTCTGGTCACTGATGCTCTTCACCAGAGAAAAGCACTTGCAACTGTCCAGAGCAGCTTAAATCTTTCTGTGCTGACAGCTGCATGCAGTGGTGACCAGTGTAAACTCAGCAACAAAACCCAATTCTTCAAAAGTTATAGGAGCAAAAGCAGAGAGTGAAAACACATTTCCAGAGTCTCTTAGAACCTTAGAATTATACATGTTGGGAAAGACCCTTAGGATCATCAAGTCCAGCCATTAGCCAAATACTGCCAAGTCCTAAGTGTCACATCTACATATCTTCTAAGTACCTCCAGGGATGGTGACTCAACCACTTCACTGGGCAGCCTGTTCCAATGCTTGACAACCATTTTTGGTGAAAAATTTTTCCTTAATATTCAATCTGAACCTTCCTGGAGTGTTTTGAGGCTGCTTACCCTAATCCTATCACTTGCTTCTTGGAGAAGAGACCAACCCCCACCTGGTTACAACCTCTTTTTAGGAAGTTGTAGAGAGTGATAAGGTCTCCTCTGAATCTCCTTTTCTCCAGGTTAAACAACCCCAGCTCCCTCAGCCACTCCTCATATAGACCCTTCATCAGCTTCTTCAAGGTCTTTTCAGCAGACTTTCAGTGGAGCTCTGGTATGGGCTAAGCCTGGCTTTGGGTTGAAAGCAGCTCAGACAGCAAAGTAGTCTCTCATGCAGCAGAGAAGTGTAATTTAAGGTAGTTTATGCCAGTCTTGTTACACTTTGCCTACCATTTAGAAGGCCTGCTGTCTTCCAGACTTATAATTAAATGTAAATATAAATTAAAACCTCCAGAGTAGCATGTTTTTCTCTCTACTCTTCATCTACAAAAAACCAGTAGATTTCAGTTTTCAATACATTTCAGTAATCAGGGCTAAAGTATTTTCCTGAGCAAGTAAAGCAGATGTAACTGGGCCAACATCAGCTACGCCAGGGCACTGTCTTGCCTGGCATCTGTGTCTGCACTGTGCGCTGTGCACTTCAAATTCCCAGGTTTTCTCCCCAGCACCTATATACTGACACTGGGTGCTTTCTTTCAGTATTCCCTGCTCAATTCTCATGGAAAAACTAATATAAATCTTACTGTGAAATAGCTGATCTATAACTAGCCTGAGGATTGTCTTCCATGAAATTTTTATTCAATAAACTGAAATATAAGGCTTTCTTGACACACATAACTCAATAGTTACTAACTAGCTAAGGATTTGGTGGCTTGGGGATCAGAACTACTAAATGTCATTGATTATCATTAGTGATGTCATTTGTTATTCTGTTAGAACATAAACTAGATATATAAGAATAGTTTTCTTTGTCATACACTCACTGAACTGCATGAGGATAAATTGAGGCTTATGAAAACTACCTTGAAAATTTAATGGTCTTTTATACCTTTTAAAGGTCCAAAGAAATGTAACACAAAAGGAAATGTCTGAAAGTTTGAATTATCAACAGACGCAAGTTCTTAATAAGCAGTATTTGAAGAAAGCAAATAGAATTTCTTCATAGCAGCAAACCTTTTCAGTTAATGCTCTACAGTGCGTTTTTCATTGCCTGATATTCCTTCTCCTTACTTTTTTGGTCAAACAGTCCGTTTTACCACCACAGTAATTTTGTGAATAATATCAGATCCCATATTTAACCAGCTTCTCAAACTGTTGTTTAAGAGAGTGTAACTGAGCTTTTCCACCATGGAAAAAGAATAAAAATAAATTAGTCATTGTTGGTCTTTGCAGTCCTAATAATGGACTACAGTAAGGTACTCCGTGTCATGAAGTAATGCTCTAGGAAATTTTTTCAAAAAGCAAAATAAATGTATCTGGCAGGTAATGAATTTATAGGAGCACTGCAGGCTGTGCTGTTATGCTGATTTTTCAGTCCATGTCTTGACTGTCTGATTTGGCTCATCAGCCTTACTCTGTCCCCTCTAAATAGTCCCCTGGCACTGCTGATTCTGCTCCTGACAGTGGAGAAGGAATGCTTTACTGGCATCTGGGAAAACCAGGACTGATTGCCACAAAGTCTGCAAACTTCAGAAAATAAGAAACACCTTTCCATCTACATCAGTAGCCCAGTTCTCTGTCTTCAACCCTCATATCTGCTACTGAGTTAGCAACAATAAACCAATAGAAACAGAGCTTGTATGTGTCTCCTTTCAGCAGGATGGAGAATGAAGAGCAAAAAGAAAAATAGTTGTTTTTTCTTTCTTATACTAATGTCCTTCACAAAATCAATAAGTGTTATCCTCAAAGACCTCATGCACATGCATGGAATAGAGTGACACTTTGAGAAAAGGTGATTGAAAAACATGTTTTTATGCACGATGAAAAAATGAAAATTGATTCCTTCCTAAAGGACCTTTGTAGCTTGGTTATCTACATATAGATATTAATTTGTAATGAATTAAATGAGTTCTAAAATTTTATTATTAGCAATGATCTGGGCTTTCCTCATCGTGTCAATGGGATGAAGGAGGAGAAACCTTCTTTCCATTTGAGACAACTGTGATATTTCCATGGGCTTAAATGGACAGACAGCCAGACTTCTGATCTAGCTGGTCTTTCTCAGATCTCAGTCCTGTAGTCACAACTGACAATAACCAAATGATATCTCCTTTGAATTACTGCACTATATTTTCAAGAGGAAAAAAAAAGTAAGGTATGATTATACTATTTCTTTACGCTACAGGAATGTTATGAGTAGATCCTGCTTGCTTTTTTCTCCTTAATCTCTTACAAGAAGTGGTATTTGTGATGACCTGGTAGCCAGAGACCACATAAACATGAGGCCATGGTGTACTTCTCACTTTGCACTAGAGATGTGACATCACTGTCAGTGAGTTACTGCGTGGGGACAAGTTCATTTTTTCACTATTTTTCAAGTCCACAGACTAAAGTGCCCTGAAGATTTGCCTCCATAGTTCAGTTTAATTGACAAAATCATGTTGAATAGACACACGTTTCAATTTCAAATATAGAGAAAATTATTATTATAAACAAAATTTTATAATTTTATTATAAACGTATTATAAACAAAAATTATATTTTAGTTTTCATCACAAATACCATATGCGTAATACGTCACTTCTTAAGGTACTTCTACTAGGAGGGCATAATTTACAAAAGCTGTGTTGTTATCAACTGGAGGTACAGCAGTACATATTTGATGACACTACTGATTACTAAAAAATTTCATCTCTGTTTGATATTAATTGGATGTACTTTTCATTGTCTTAACTCAGTTTTTCCTGTACTTGAAAGAAAAAATAGATTCTGGATGTAGATCAGTTTCTAATTATGTCCTTTTTACAGGAAGAATCCTTTTGTACTTTGGGGAACAAAACAAAAAAAAAAAAAGAAAACAGAAAAAAGTCATACCCAGTCTTCCTTCTTGGTTCCTAGATGCAAAAGAGCCCATGAAGACATTAGAAAAAACAGCTGCACCTAATGTGATGGCTTGCAAGCCATCCATGTATCCTGAGGCCAGGAGCTGCCTTGCTGAATGAGTCTGTAATTGTTTAGATTCCAGGTGCCTTTTTTGATTCATGCACAGGAGTAATTAGGGTAGTCATAATGTTCTCAGGATTCATTTAGAAACACCACATTGCAAACCACTCAAGATCTCATATGACTCAGTGTCTGGGAGGTGTCATTCTACCCTTTTGTTCTCTAGACTGAACCTGAGCAGTGTGTTGCAGCAGCTGATTCATTCCATTTAAAAATACAGTCATGTTAAGAAAATCTGTTCAAATATTCAGTGAATGAAGATTGATTAATTCAAGATGTCTGAATTTAGACACTCTGTTAGCTGCAGTAGCCCTGTAATTAGGATCATACAGGGTCTAATTTGCCTTTGATTAAGCAGGTACTCAATTAAAAAATCCCATGAATATGCACATGGAAAAAATTCACACACTTTTTATTTGTATCTAGGTATTTTCAACAATATAAAGTATCTAACAATTTTTGTGTAACTTCAATATATTTTTTGCATAACTTCAATACATTTTTTGCTTGCATATTCTTTGCAAAATACAAAAAATATGGCAGAGAAGTATCAGAAAAGTTTAATGCAAAAATACTGAATGATCATATTTCCTAACCACCATATTTTATATTTTATATTTTATATTACAGGGACCCTCATCAAATTATGACTATCGGTAATTAGAGGATATTCCAGTTAATCTAATTTTTTTTTTTCCCACGCAAAATTAACGCAAATATGGCTGGGAGGGTGTATCATATACTTATGCATTCAGAATTGTAGTTTGCCTCACTGCACGCTCCTTGATGGCTCAAGCCAGGCCATCCATGCAGATTAACTGCCTGGAAATTTGGAGCACCTGAGTTCGGAGGCCAGGCAAAAATATGCAGACAGAGGATGAACAATATATTCAACGCTATCTGTCATCACAAATAATTTTGGAAATTAATACATCATTGCAAGAGAGATATGAATTGATGCATTGTGTAGGACACATTTTCCAGAAACCCTTTAGAGAAAAATTTGTCTCTTAACGCGGCAAAAATTATTGCAGTACCATGGTAGTGGTACTGTGAAGCCCTTGAAGCCTAACTTGCTGAATTAACTGAAGCATAACTTTGCCCCAAAATTCACCATACAGAATCATAAAGTCCAGATTTTGGGATCCATGTGGCAAAAGCAGTTTTTTGGACACTGTAACTGAGATACATCAGCAATGAAAGCAAAATATTCCACAGACAGTACAAGAGCATGAAAGTCTAACAAAATAATATCAACATACTGCTCTAATCATAGAATCATAGAATCATAGAATCGATTGGGTTGGAAAAGACCTCAGAGATCATCAAGTCCAACCCCTGCTCCAATGCCAGTCCGTTCACTAGATCATGGCACCAAGCACCATGTCCAACCTCAGTTTAAAAACCTCCAGGGACGGTGAATCCACCACCTCCCTGGGCAGGCCATTCCAATGCCTGACCACTCTCTCTGTAAAGAATTTCTTTCTAATATCCAGCCTAAATTTCCCCTGGCAGAGCTTAAGCCCATGCCCCCTTTTCCTACTGCTAACTGCCTGGGAGAAGAGACCAATCCCCACCTGGCTATAACTTCCCTTCAGGTAGTTATAGAGAGCGATGAGGTCACCTCTAAGCCTCCTCTTCTCCAGACTAAACAACCCCAGCTCCCTCAGCCTCTCTCCATAGGTCTTGTGTTCCAGTCCCTTCACCAGTCTTGTTGCTCTTCTCTGGACCCGCTCCAGCACCTCAATATCTTTCCTGAACTGAGGGGCCCAGAACTGAACACAATACTCCAGGTGTGGCCTCACCAATGCAGAGTACAGGGGAAGGATCACTTCCCTTGTCCTGCTGACCACGCTATTTTTGATACAGGACAAGATGCCATTGGCCTTCTTGGCCACCTGGGCACACTGTTGGCTCATGTTGAGCTTCCTGTCGATTAGTACCCCCAGGTCCTTTTCTGCCTGGCTGCTCTCCAGCCACTCTGTCCCCAGCCTGTAGCGCTGCAGGGGGTTCTTATGGCCAAAGTGCAGGACCCGGCACTTGGCCTTGTTGAACCTCATCCCATTAGAATCAGCCCATCTCTCCAGTCTATCCAGGTCCCTCTGCAGAGCCCTCCTGCCTTCCAGCAGGTCGACACTCCCCCCCAGCTTGGTGTCATCAGCAAATTTGCTGATGATGGTCTCAATCCCCTCATCTAAATCATCAATAAAGATGTTAAACAGGATTGGGCCCAACACTGATCCCTGGGGGACACCGCTAGTGACCGGCCGCCAGCTGGATGCAGCCCCGTTCACCAGCACTCTCTGGGCCCGGCTCTCCAGCCAGTTCTTAACCCAGCAGAGAGTGCTCCTGTCCAAGCCATGGGCTGACAGCTTTTTCAGGAGTATGCTGTGGGAGACAGTGTCAAAGGCTTTGCTGAAGTCTAGATAGACCACATCCACAGCCTTCCCCTCATCCACCAGGCGGGTCACCTGATCATAAAAGGAGATCAGGTTGGTCAGACAGGACCTGCCCTTCCTAAACCTGTGCTGGCTGGGTCTGATCCCATGTCCATCCTGTAGGTGCTGTGTGATTGCACCCAGGATGATCTGCTCCATAACCTTGCCACGCACTGAGGTCAGGCTGACAGGCCTGTAGTTTCCTGGGTCCTCCTTCCGGCCCTTTTTGTGGATGGGCGTGACATTTGCCAACTTCCAATCCTCTGGGACCTCCCTAGTGAGCCAGGCAGGATAGTACAAAGAATTCTCGCTTTCTGGTATAGAATAGTAATAAGTGAGCTCAATGACTTGTTTTTGTATCACTTCTCAGACACTTGTTAAATTCTGCCTTTTCTGTACCATGTCTACATGTCTTGCCTTTATGGAACATACTTGTCTTCCATAATCTAGTGTTAGAGTGACGACAAATTTAAGGACACAGGCAAGACAAGAAACATAAATAAAATCATAGCTTCTGCTATACTAACTTGGAAAATTAAGCTGTCAGGATCAGAAAGAAGTCCTTTCTCATGTTCTCTCTGCAAAAAAAAATGTTTTTCTTATTTTCTAGCTTCTATCTCTACTCCCAGGCATATCTTTATATGTGGTGATTTCTGCTTAAAGCATCAGGGTGTTGTTCCTTCTCTTTGAATTGAAAGAGTTCAATAGATTTAGTGCTCTCTATCATCGGCTTGGAAACGCAACCATGTAACTGCAAACTGTGGGTTGGGTTTAGTTTATCTTCTGTTTCAACATAATGTTGGAGAAGCAATAGAACAAAGTTTCAAATCATGTTATGAATCAAGAAAGAGAAAAATATATTGTCTAAAATGCACGTTTACCATTGCACTCTGCTGGTGGAAAACTACCACCTTCACTACAAGGGATAAGGATGAAGCCTTTGTTTTGACAGCCATTGCAATTAATATAATGTCTCCACGGACATCATAAAACTAGCAGCATATGGAAATAGTCTTCTAAAAGGGAGTGCTACAAAAACAAACAAACAAGCAAAAACAAACAAACAAAAAAACCCAACCAAACCTAAAAAAAAAAAGCATAGTGGTTGGAAAAAAAAAATCCATAATGTTAAATAAAGAGATGACTGTTAAAGATTAAAAACGTTAAAACATGTAAAAGGGTCAGTATTTCAAAGATCCACAGGCAATTATTAAAAATAGAATACCCAAATTAAGCAGCAGTACCAAAACAAAAGAAAAGAGACTATGTCCGCCAACAACAGAGGTTGCAGAACACTAAGACCTGACTGTACTTTAGTAGTTACAAGAAAACCCTCTGGTCCAAATAAGGAAATGAAACCCAGGGTAGGAGTCCACTTTAAAAGACAACACTTTAGTGAATAATTTGCACAAACTATTCCTAATGGGACTAAAAAAGTAACTAAAAACATAGCCCTACTCAATGTGTTTCAAAAAAGCTGCTTATCTGCTGAAAAATTCTCAGCAGTCCCTGCATCTTAAAACCTTAACATCAGCTGCTGCAAAGGCAGAAGAATTTTGAATTGGATCCTTAAGTACTTGGTTGAGAAAGACCTCAACAAAACCTTGAGGACCAGCTGGAGGAATATACCAACTTTAGATAGATATTGAGATACTTTTTTTTCCACTCTTTTCTTTTGTACTTATCTTTTACTTAAATGCTGCTCTTTCACATATATGTTTTCCAGTTTATAAGCCAGAATGTACGTCTTTGCTGATAAAGATGAAACTTTCTGTTCAGATTTAAAGCTTGGGTAGTATTTAAAGTGACTTCAGTAGATATGATAAATTGTAATTTTGTTTCCCATGTCTCAAGAGGAATCAAATCCAAATAAGTGCCAGCTATCCAAAATAATTTTAAGAGTCCAAGGAGCTGTGATGATTTGAGCCAGTTCAAGGACCAGTTACACCAACATCAAATAAAGGAAAAAAATTTCTTGTTGAAGTGTGCTCTGGTGTTATATGGAGTAAGGGTATGCAGTGGGAAAGGAAGAGCTCTGAATTAAGCTCACTGAAAAATTTTTGGTATCTGTAAAGGAAAATGGAACAATTTCTTTATGACAATATCCAGGGCTTGACATGTCTCCCAATCAAATTCCTTATACTCTTGTGCTCTGTTTCTTTTCTTTTTTTTCCTCTAGTGAACAAGTTTTACATCTAATTTACTGGTGAAGATGACCTCTACTTCTTGGCAACACACAGTTTGCAAGGTAAACAGTCATTAATACCAATTATCAGAAATGTTTGTGTATCTTATTTCACATTTAAGTTTTCTCTAGCTTCAGTTGTTCCTAAACCTGCATCCTGCCCCCTCACTTCCATATGATACTGTTTGTCCTTCTAATAAGACGGGGTAATATTGAACATTCTCTAAAACGAGTTATCTTCATTTTAATTCCCTGAAATGAAAGAAATGAATGCTTTTTGTGATGAAGCCCTTAATACTAATTCAAAAAATCCAAAGTGAAAGTGTACAACCACCCCCTAGTAATTAAAATAACGGGTTTTCCATTAAGACAGATTGTGCTGATTTATGTATTTACTCAGAAAAATCTCCTACAGTTTGCAAAGAAAGAATTCATTGCACTCCTGCAGCGTGTTCAAGAACAAATACAGATAAATCTTTGGCATTCAGTTTAAAGCAAAAGATTTGGCAGGGTGGGAAACTTGCTGCTGGAGATTGTAAATGCCTGTGACTATCATTCTAAATTCAGTATGATATTTACCAGTTTAATTTGTGCATCTTATGGCTTGACTACAGCTGTATATTGTATTATTTCAGAAGCTGGAAGCATAGGTAAGCAGTTAAAGCAAGCAACAGGTTTGAATAGAAGCATAAAACAAGTCTTTCATTTGGAAATCTAGGTAGCTCATTTCATCAAAATATAAAGCCTGCCTCTCTTTGCATCTTTCAAGAAGTATTTCCATATGCTGCAATTTACCATCATGTCTGGAAAAGTAAAGTGATAAAGCCGTAGTTTGTTCCTTGTCTAAATGGGAGCTGTGATTGTCTCAGCAGGGTGCTGCAAAAGCTGGAGAAAAAATGTCCTTGTAAAGATACGCAGATAGAGCAAAGTGTTAATTATTGGACGCTAATGGATATTATTCATAATGTATTTTTAGTCTGTTATATGTATGAAATGAATGGTCTTTTTATGGCTACCACGGTCAAAACTTAAAAGGCAGTCGATGTCATTTTCAATTGCATAATATAGAGAATAATTGTAACATCTTGCACACAGTGATACATTAGCTGCTGATTTTTAATGGCTGGCAGCATACAGTCACAGCTGTCTTCATCATCTGTAAGATGCACCATTTTGAATGTGAGCCTCTAAAATCTCTCTGGCAATCCTCCAGTGTATAAACTTAGTACATCACAAACCTCAAATCTTTCAAAAATATTACTGGGTTGTTTTTATTTTATTATTCAAAGTGTAATAAAAATATGGACCATCAGCAGATGTTCTTTTGGACTGCAGAGACCTTCCACAAATAGGTCTGAAGCTTATTTTCGTTTGGTAATCAATAGTCATGGCAACTAGACAGCAAAGCACACCTTTCTACCTGATTCGTCAGCACACAGCAGAGCAGCTGCCTGACTCTGACAAAGACTCAGGCAAGTACCCCAGTCAGAACATCGCAGTGTATGAAGTTGTGCAGTGTTATAATCAGCAGGTGTAAGTTGTTTTATCAGTATCACTTTATAATATAACAGAGAAAACTGAGTTGGTTTGGGTCTTTTTTAATGGTGAAATGCTTTGTATAGACGTACTGTCTGCAGCCACTGAATTAAAAAAAAAGAACACAAAAACAAAAACAACACAAAAAAAAGAAATCTAAGTAACCAGGCTTGAATTACCTAAGCATAAAACCTCAAGGAGTGTAAGATCATACTAATTCTAAACCTATTGATGTAAAAAACATGCCCTCTAAGCAATGAACTCTAGCATATGACTGAACATTATTAATATGTTTTGTTTTTACACTCATTTCCCCATGTGTTTATTCCCATTCTGTTATAATAAAATGAAAAGCCTTGTAATCACCTATTTTATTTCCCTATACACTGAAAATTGTAATTTACACAGTGTTAATTTATAAATTAGTGGCAACATCATACTAGTTCTATTGAAAAAGTCCATAGACTCAACTACTATGATGTTGAACTTGTAATACTTCAGTCAAATAAGACCTGACAGGTCACATGCTTGCAGCAGAATGTAGGAATAGGTACAGTTTCAGAAGAATTTGTGACGGAAAGCTAGAACTCGATTTTGCTTATGAAGACTGTAAAATGCCTTCTAAAATGGGTTAGACTTTTTTTTTTTTCCCTTCCTTCTGCATTTCAGAGAAAGTTGCAGGGAGAACCTGTGAGCAAACTATCTCCCTGGTATGCAGAGAGATAACATGTTTGCAGACATGTACAAGGCTTCCTCATGCCAGAGGGGGTGGGGGAGGAGAGAGAGAAAACACAAAAAGCCTTGGAAAAGGTGGAGCATGGCCTTTTTCCCATGGACCCCCCAGTGCTCAGAATCGTTAAGTGGTCCTGCATCTGAAATAAACCTTTTTTTTAACCCTTCCACTGCTTTGACATTCTTGGGAAGAATACTTGCATATGTTTGACTTTACAGTAACATAGTTTTCAAGAAGTGACATAGAAAAGTGTTGATGAGGGGATACTCAGATGAATTTTTAGAGCTGCAGCATTAAATCGCTAAGAAAGTCTAGTGGTATCTGAAGGCATAACTAAGGTCCAGGATGAAGTGCACTTTCCCTCAAAACATGCTTAGACTGCCTAGAAATCATTTCTTAAAGGAACAAAGATTACAATTTTTTTAATTATTTCTTTTTTATTTTTTTACAGAAACATTTTTTTCTTTTAAGTGTTCATAAATCAGTATGTTCTGGCAGTAAGAATTTACTTTTTTTATCCAGTGTATGGGAAGGACAGCTGTAGACTGAAACTCAGGCAAATCTGTTCCTAAGGCAGATAATGACAGATAATATTGGTGGAAGAAAGAAGTGACTAGTAACTTTTCTTCTTGAGATATAAGAATATTTAGAAATATTAATTAACTATTGTGAGCATACATATTATATGTATATATCAGAAGTTATTTTTTGTGTACAAAATTTATTTTTCTCGGTGGGGAACTGATGTAAATCAAAACTCATAACCATTAACCTTTTCAAAATAGTATTTTTTCTGCTTTTTCCCTTCTGAACTTCCCAAATCTCCTTCTTAGCTATATACTATTAACACTGAAGTGAAAGAACTGTTGTTTTTTAATAGTATTTTAAGAATAAGGAGGATTGTTAACTTTTGAAGGACTATGAAATAAAAGACTAATATACCAGCACTGCAATATCTGAACAAAAATATATTATAATCTTTTTACATTCTTAGTGCAGGTATTGTCATTTGCTAGACCAGTGCAGCTACACTGCTTTCCTCACTGTGCTGTCATTCCCTGCAAGTGCCCAGGGGAAGCATTTTCTTATCACTGCCAAGAGCATGGCTTACCAACCCTCCATGATCAAAGGAGGGATCTGGTCTGGGACTCATTCTTCTTACCTGCCTGGCCCAGGATGTAACCTCATCACAGAAGGAAGAAGAGACTATACTGAGAAAATAAATGCAAACTGAGAGCAATTTCTATTCCATGTGGGACAAATCACCCCGCAAATCATAGCTGTCCAGCCTCCATTCCCTTCTTTCACAGATCTCTTGCTCTAATGAGTCCTATGAATATAAGGTCTTGCAGTCTAGTTAGTCTTCCTCTGGAACATTAGCAGAATAACAGCCAGTGTAGAAGCCTCACTGTTCTCTTCACTCTTGGTAACTCTTAGGTACCCAGTGAGTAGGATTTTAATGAGGAGAAATTATTCGTGTCTTTCAGTGCAAAAATTTACAAACTAGGTTGGGATTCTTTTTTGAAAGCAACTTTTTTTTTCTTTTTTTTGCAACAGATGAGGGTTATTTCCCCCTTATTAAGATGTTAATGAAATGCTGACAAGTGTTCGGTATTTTTAACATAATTAACTGTAGAGCTATTTTTGTTCTTTTTAAGCTATTTTTCAATAAGCCTTTTATTTTCTGAGTAGCTCATCATATAATTAGGGATAATGAAACAGTTCAGCCCCAAAAACACAAAACCAACAAAGAAAAAAGAAGCCCTCAGACCCTCTTGATTCTTTCAAAGGAGAAAAAAACCCGCTGATTTGAAAGTAAGGTTGGAAGAAACACTATACAGATTACATTCATGCATTTCAAGATAAGCTGATCCCCATATATGACATTAAGGGCTCAGTTTTGGAAGATGAAATTTTCTGTATTTACCCAGTGAACAGGCATTCACTGAAAACAAAAAAGTGTTGCTGAATACTGCTAAAGACAAGAGATGGAGAAACTGTTCTGGAAAGAGAACTGCACCACTCTTTGACCTTCACCTTTCTCAAGGTTAGTAACTGCTAAATAAATACATTATTCAGGAACAGCTAAACAGTTTGAGTTGGCTTATGTTTGATTTCAGTTTTGGTCAAGTAGTGGGAGGTGTGATGGAGGAACCACTGTGTATTGGTTTTGATTATAGCATTCATTTAGAGGAGACAGGAAAGCAGTGGTCTCAGTTGTGCTGCTGATTGTCTCTGAAATGTGTCTCTGTCACTTCTGCTGTCCCGTCTCTTCTCTCCACAGCAGCTCTTTTTACCTAACAATCTCCTTTAGGCCTTGGCAACTGCATTCAGTCCCAGGTGTCCACCTCCCTGCAGCTGGCACAATGCAAGAGCCAAGAAGTGCCTGGCACTTCCTGAGTAATAAAGCTGGGGATTAATTACACACAAACAGGATTAAAAACTCCATCTAGACCTACATTACTGGAGAGCAAATGCCACAAAAATAATTTGAACTTAAGCCTCAATTAAAATGTTATAGTTTTACTTAGTAACGAAGACAGTAAATTCAACTGCAATTTTCAGAAATACTAAATGTTATCAAAGACGTTACAAATCATTATAGTAGTAAAATACCTCAACTCCAGTGGTTAGTATAAAAAGGACTCAAAAGGTAATACATACACCTGCACTTAATCAAGAATCCACTGCTTCCTAACAGTCCTGCTTATCAGGGAATGAAGATATTGCTTGTGTTTCACAAATGCATTGAAAAAGAAAATTAAAAAAAAATGAACCAGCTCAACTGGCACTTGTAACGGCAATATTTATCCCTTTTGAGCCATTCTGTAACCACTAGTTAAAACCCGGTTGTAAACTGAAAGAAATAGCAGGAATAATATCATGCTACAGGAAAACAGAGGAATCGCAAACTTACTTTCCCTTTCCACTTCATAGGAAAAAGTGCTCTCTTTATTTTATGATTTAATATTAAGACAATTGATATTCATCATTTTAGGGACACTATTCAGAATAAATTGCTAGGTATCTATTGTGCTCTTGCATAAAAACGTTAGCTAACCTATGGTGGAAAACTTTCCTGGCTAATGTGTCAAGTTTGACTCTAATTACATTAACACTGATGGATACTTCCTTTCTAATTTCTATATAAAATTAATATTTTTATTGTTCTTCTTCATTTGGGAAAGCTTCAGTAAAACTGTCTTTGGTATTTATCATTTGTTATAAAAACATTACCAATATAGACATGGGAGTTTGTATACATATTTTAAAAAGGTGTTTGTTGACTTTCACTAGTACCTAGAAGCCAAATTCATTAAAATTAGAAAGATACAGTGTGCTGGTGCAGACAAATACTTATATAAAAAAGCAGTCATAAAAGGATTGGGGCAAGACTTTTTCCATTTTTTTAATACATAGAGCAGATGAATTTAAGCAGTAGAATCAAAGCAGATAAGTAGATAGTAATTTCTGAGAATTCAGCAAATGCTATGTGTGCTCAATTAAGTTTCCTTTTACTTTTTTTAGTGCTCTTAATTCACATGTTTAATCATCAAAATTGAAAATTTTGAGCTAAAGGATCTTCCAGGTGCCATGAAAATAAATTGATAGTAGTGATAATCTTGTTCTCTCATTACTGTTCCTTTGTGTGAGCAGATCCTCAGATTCTATGAGTAATCATAGTTTACCTCTGCACAGTATGGTACAACTTTAAATTCCTTATTGGGCCAGATGGACAGATGTGCTGTTATTACTTGTTTGTGACTGCTGAAATTTAGAAAAAAATATTTTGAAGTTTCTAACATTTGTGATATCACAAATGTTGTCAAGTAATAGTGCAAAAGGGTAAAATTTAAGAACTTTGCAGTTTTGAAACAGTTTTGAGGAAACATGGAAAAATTCTCAAAAAATAGTATAAGAAATTGTAGCTTAGCTGAGAAAGAGTCCTCTTCCTCTTTTGAAATTTAATTTATTGAATGTATTCATTAGTTAGTTAGTATTCATCAGTAATACATTCACAAATATTTTTTGTAGGCAAACTGAGTAACATTTACCAATAATGTACTTTCTCATATTTTTCTCTCTTTTCAAGTAGTTCAGTATCCATTAAAATGATTATATAGTCAAGTGATATTTGTCAAGTAACGTAAAGATCTGTCAGATGTCAAATAAATTATTATATTGATATATTTTACTGTTGAGACTGTTCCAGTCAAGGCTAGAGTTTCTCATTGAGTATTTACCATTAATTACATCTGATAGGAATACCACAGGATAACTCCTCTCTCTCATGCAGTTTTCCACATACATTCTCACACACGGGCATATAACTAAAATAATTTATTTCCCTTTATATATATACACATTTAAGTATTGACAGATGGAAAACCCATGCAGTGTTTCTCAGCAGGTGGTACTTCAGGGTGGGAGTTGCCTAATAACAGAAAAAAAAAAAAGTAATTTTATCATTGCAGTAAGAATTGTTGAGACATAAAATAGGATCTTAAAAAATGGTCGCCTTGGTAAAGCCAGGACATCTGGTCTCCTTTACCTAATAATTTTGAAGCAAAGATTCATAAAGAAGGAACTAAGTGTAAAACAGCATCATGCTTCCTTTTAATCTGTCTGTCATAAAATAAATTGATTTGACATGTAACACACTCTTGGGACGATGCATCCATTTAAAACACTTCTTCTTTTTCACAGAGGAAATGCTTATATATGGGATCAGTCATCAGAGTTACAAAGAAATCACTCTCAATCCTGAATAAAAACATTGCTGATCTGCTGAAGAACACCCTTAAAACTGGCTCCTTCCTACTAAATATTAAATGCTCAAAACCAGATTAAAAGAAAGATAAACCCCACTCACAACCATTCATCACTTATGCCAGGCACCATTTGCCTAGCAGCGTAGGCATGCATCTCCTCCTCAGCTACACACAGCCAAGGCTCCAGCCAAAAGGCTGGAGTCTTTCCCAGGGCAGCACCTCACCACAGCAGTAGGAAGGACATCCTCAGCCTTGGTAGCGCAGAGAAACTTAGCCTTTATGGCACACCTCTGCAACAGTGTTCATGCTTATGGCATTCCCCACTCACAGCTGAAGACACAAAAGAAGATGTCCAAAGCATTTTTTTACAAAAAGAGAGAAAGAAATGTAATCGATATTTCACCTTCCTTTAATCATCTGCCTACGAACTGCCTATGTCTTTGCTAAAGAAAACTCATCTCACCCTCTCATCTGTCAGGAGCGCAATGAGGCACAGTATAACCCAAAAATCCATTTTCAGTGTTGGAGTCCTTTTGGTGCTGCTGAAACCCTTAAGCATTCCTTACACTAGGGAAAAGGCTGAATGGTTGAATGACAAAATCTCTTTCCCTAAAGAGACCTGTGTTTAGTTCTGTCTGCTGCCAGCAGCAGTCAATTCTCTTGTGGCAACTGTGACATCTTCAACAGTGTAGTCCAAGACTTTTCTGAACAGGTCTCAGAGCCTTGTGGTGCCTTCATGAACGTGAGGAATAGGGCATATCTTGAATGCAAGTGTCTCATGCAGGCAGTGAGCACCCAAATCAATAGTCAAGGAGCGAGAATTCCTTCTCACTGTTTTTGGTCTACTCACACCTGAGCTGCTCCTTTCTTTAGATCTCTAATTTTCCCTGTTAAGACACAAAACATACTTATGCTTGCATTACAAACCTCAGCTGGTAAATCCATACTGTAAAGTTGAAAAGTCTGTTCAGCAGTAAGAGCATGAAAGTCAAATATTTGTACTGCTGAATCAATGTTTTAAATCTGAATCTAAACTCCACTCTCATTTCTGTTTTATGTAGCTAAATACGTGGTAGAAGTTTGTCAATCATACTGATTTTTTATTTTCTTGGAAAGAGTGTTTGAGTAAGGCATTTCACTTCAGAAAGGGATTTGACCAGACCCTTCAAGCAGAGAACAGCTGGAAGTCCCAGTTTGGCACTGCATGTGCTCCATTGGTTTAAATTAGATTTGAAGCATATTAAATACATTTCCTGAATAAAAATGTGGCAATTTTATAAATAATATTTGTGATTTTCAGTGTATATAGAGATTTACAGGCTTTATTAAGAATTGTTTAGAAAACATATTTCATCCCACTAACATTTTGCCCATTTTACCAGCTTCTGGCCATAATGGCTCTCATGACATTTGGCATTTAGTATAATTTCCTCCCTCAAAGGAAAACGTGTCTTTCACCTTTTTTCATTGGGAGTGTTCTCACCTGACCAATTTGTATGCCTAGTAAAAATTGTGGTGTTAATTTCTACAAGTAGAAGAATATTAGGAAGAGGAAGTGATCTGAAAAGAAAATAGAAGAATGATGAATGGACAGATCATATCACTCCAGGGATATGATTGAGTCACCATCCCTGGAGGTATTTGAAAGGCGTGTAGATGTGGCACTTATGGATGTGGTTCAGTGGTGGACTTAGCAGTGCTTAGTTAATGGTTTGACTTGATGATTTTACACGTTTTTGTCCAACAGTTCTCTGATTCTATGTTCCTTAATGCATAGCAGGCATTAATTTTGTTCTTTCAGTCATGCACTTTTTCTCCATATTTTTTAAAAAGAAAGTATTGTGAATACCCTTGTGTCCAGGAAAACTGATATAATCCCAAGTAGTTGAGAAAAGTTTGCACTCGTAATTCATGTGTATAATTCATAATGATTCATAACATATAATTCCTATTCAATATAGGAATATTGAATTAATTTGTACTAAATAAACAGAATTATTAGTTAAAATCATGCTTAAATACTATAAAAATATCTTATTGAAACTAAATTTCACATTAAAATTTTATTTTCCGTGGTTTGTCCTGTTCCTTTCAAGGAATTTCTGATGTTTTGCCATTGGCTTCAGTGACAAAAACACAGTGCCCTGCTGGGCAGGGGCTTTTGTATTCAAAACCCAACCCAAAAAACTACAGTAAGTCACTGCATGGGAAAGGAAAGGTTACATCTTATTAAAAAAAAAAAAAAAAAGAAGGTATTTTGTGATGATTGCATTAACATTCACAGCCCAAATGTTTGCCCACTTCCTGTCAGTCTTTTGATTCTTTCTTTCTCTAATTTCTATCAAGAGAGGAAAACTCATTGTCATTCACTCCAGTCCTCCCCAACACTTTCCAGCCTACTAGCTAGCTTAATTTTCCTGAGCTTGTAAAAAAGAATTTATATGGTTTTTTTCAGATTAAGGTGTCTGTATTGCTATTTCTACAGACTCTGTACTATCCTGAACACAGAATAACTGTTCATAAGTTTTTGCAGAGAAATTGCTTTAAGATGGTCTAGTCTCATGGGCATAAAGCCTTTGAAAAGTATGGAACATTCTCTATAACTTTGATCTCTTCAGGATATACCAAAAAGATTTATCTTTTACAGTTATAGATGCCTTACAGCTATGTGTTCTAAGCTAAAAAGAAGCACCTGGGAAGGGAAATAATGGTAATTCTGAAGTATCATTTGTAGTATGACCTAAAACTCACAGTGTTTCTAAGTTTGCCTTCCATTATGTCTTTAAAATAAACAGTATTTTCAGTATATAAACTTTCTTTCTCAAACATATCTCAAATTTTTGGTTTGTCAACAGCTTAGAACATGAATGAAAACTGAAGCAGCAAGCCACTGTGTTAAAATATAATAAGCATAAAGAATTCCTGCAGGTAATTGGGAGTGCCTTATTCCTCCACTTGATTGCACTGTAAAATATTATTACACCTCACAAGATAGCCCAAACCTACTTCTAATCACAAGTGAAGTGAGGACTGTAGTGTCTCAGCAACTTCAAAAAGTCACTTCAGCTCTTTATCTCCAGTGCTATACAAAACTTCTGGCTACAGCAGCAATTCCACCGTCATGTGCAAGAGACATCTCTTGCTTTAATTCACATCCCCATGCATATTCCTGGCTGTTGGTCTGCCTGTGACCACTGATTCCTTGAATCTGCCCCTTAATCTTTTTCTCTAGAACCCAAGATTTTCACCCATGTTGTTTCTAAGGAATCTTTACTGTCACTTGGAAGGAATACCTCTAACACCCTTTAAAATTGCTGCCCCACCAAAACTTCCTCATCCCACGTGTAAGATTACCTCCAGCCAGCTGCGCTCTCAGTGTGAGGTTTGGAAAGTAAGGCCAGCATTATCCCAAAAATACCAGCAACACAAAGTTTTAACAGAAAACTTCATCTTTCATGATGGACATGTTAATGCAAGCACACTGTCATTCCAGGCAGCTCCTGAGCAGTTCTGAGAAACTATTTAAAAGGCTTCATGGGTGATTGACTGGGAGCTCTGAAATTTCTAGTTAGTCATCAAGCCCATGTAAAATGGCCTGACAAACTGGCTTAGCTTTGCAGCTGTGACTCTCATGTGGCAGAACACTCAGCTTTCATTAATTAAATGTTTCAAAGTTGACTTCAAAGAGATACATTGGGGTTGGGTGTAAATTTTAATGTACCTCATGATACGTTGCAATAAAACCAAAACCTGACTAAAGGAGAAAGCAAAATTAGACTTCACAGATATTCATAACAGCAATATTTATTATAGCAGTGCCAGATTATGTATCTCAGTATCCTTTATTGTATGATCATGCAAACATTTTGTAAGCATTAAACACACACAAACACTTCTGCACAAGAACAGTCAGAGGTTTTCGGGGGCAGCTGACACACTTGAGGTTCAGAAAACCCAGGTGTGGGTCCTCAATCAGAGTCAAGCAGACTGCCTTGAATGCTGGATTATAGCTGTTCTCATTCTGTGGAAATGTTCCTCAGCTACCCAGCTGGTCCATAGTGCAGTTACATTTCATGGCTCCCAAATATGTGTCTGGAGATGAATGATACTGTGACTAATTTGATGGCATAATATACAACATATTAAAATGAATACACTCCCTAGACTGTTTTTATAGTGTCAGTGACTTGGGCAAGGCTGGATAGAATGCATCCCAAATGGTGTTTTGGCAAGAAGTCAGTCATTTCCAGATGGATCATTTATACCATTTTAATTTTTCTAACTAAACTGCATTCCTACTAAATGAACACGTTGAGGGTATTTACAACTGTAGGGATCAATAGGCCATTTAATAGAGTACAGTGGAAAGCTATCATCAGGCTTAAATTACACAGAACTATAGAAAAGCCAAAGCCATTTATCTCTCTTTACACATATAAATACATAATTCAAGAGTAAAAACCAGAAGTTGTCATGAGATATAGAAATTCATAAAAATATTAAAATTGCATATGAAACCAAATGTGCTCTGATTTATAAAACTCTAGTGTATTCAGAATTATGCACATTATTACTAATTTTAAAAATATTATTAATAACATGAATTTCATATGGTAGGTTTTAGTTTCTATAATCTCATCTTTTTTTCTGAATTGTAGCAGCTCTCACTACTCTTCATATATGTGGTGCCTAGAGCAAACTACAATGTACAAGGTGATTTTGTTGTCATTAACCAAAATCTCCTAGGCAATCCATCCTTGTAAATGGCAGATGTGAAGGGTGACAAGAAGATTATTTGCTCCTCAGTTATAAATATTCACTGACACACTAGATCTGCTTCCAAAGAGAAATAAAGCTTTTACAGTTTTGGTTTCACTGCAATAAACTGTGTGGTCTCACTGAATGCACCAAGCATTTATTAAGGTTAATTGTTGTGACTTTTTTCAGGCAGCTATGCCTTGAGTCAATAATGAACAGAGGCACCTATAAGCTAAGCAACTCAATCTGTCCCTTTTTTTTAGGATTTCTGGTGGAAAGCCTGAAAGCACGTGGAAGGCTTCGCACGGGTTCTGGCTGCCCTGCGTGCTGGCTGTCAGAAAACACACTGCGGCACATCTCTCATCAACCCAACCACTTCTCTGGGGAGAGGTCTAGCCATGAGACGAACTGCAAGGTTTAATGGTTTTATAGCAGAAAGTGAAAAGAGATATACGAGATCAGTTGGAGAAAGGGAGACAGAAAGGAGTGCTCCCAGTACACAAGCATGTGTAGGCTGACCTAAGTTCAAGTAGTTTGAGTTGTCTCAGCCTCACATGGACTGATTTTCACCTTTATACTATATTCAGTGACTTTTCTCTATATTTTTTGTCTTCATATTTCAGATCCTTGGGTTATTTCAGGACAGACTCAGGTAAAAATGTGGGGCACATTTTTACTGAAATACTTCAAGGCAGAATACACAATATTCGTTGTAGAGCTCGTGAGCAGAAGTGCCTGGTATTTTTAAACAGTGCGCCTGCAGATCAAATGAACTTTGAAACCTATACAAACCAAAGTGAATTTTTCCACAGTTTTTAAAAATCATTCTAAGTAAACTAAAACTTTGCTTTGGGCCAACCAAAGCACACTAAATTTTTTGGAGGAGTTTGAAAAAATATATTTTTTGAAATCCATTTAAATTAAACATTGAAATATGACTTTTTTTTTAACTGAAAAATCCATCTTGTTATTTTTATTTCAAGAATTTGGAGAATAATCTTTTAATTCAAAATACAACAAAACAAGTTTCAAGGGGAAAAAGATGCTTTAGTAAAAGTACTCCTGCTACAGAACACATAGGCAGTACATATCATGAGTGAGACCAGTAATTTATCTATACTAAATCTTCAAGTAAAGATACAGATTCTTGGGACTAGTTTAGAAAAGTAGCTTTTTGTACAAATAAAGAGAATCATAACTGTCATAAGAGTGGGTTTGCATGAGTTTGTTTATTTACAGTAACAGTGTTAACATTAAATAAACATCATAGCTCTGCCATCTGATTCCAAATATTGGCAGGTCTTGACATGTGTGAGGACAGAATCACTGACACCAAACACAAATTGTAATAATTTATCTCATCCTGATTTCATACCTCTCCCTATAATTTTTATTAATTTTTACTGGACTGTTTCTGTTCATTATCTTTCTGTAGTGTTTCCCTTGCTTTGGAGTATTCAGGTTCATATACTCTTTTTTTGAGAAGTGCTGAAGGATATGCTTCAAACATATTAATGCCCAGGGAATATTCCACACAGTCCATCTCCTTCCAGATTTCTCTCCATGTAGAATTTCAACCTCTGCCTTGAAGATGCAGCTCCTCCTCTTGGGACCCTGAGATATTTTCCTGCTTTAAAGGACCTTTTCAGCATCCCTCTGGCCTCGCTTTTGCTCTGGTCCTGATCTCTGTGTGCTGCTGCTTGCAAGTTCTAACTGCTCGCTCTGCAGTTCCTTTCAAACACCTTTATTCCAAAAGCACTTTCACGGTCTTCCCTCCCTGATCCCTAACCACCAGTTTGAGGTCATAGCACACTAAAACCAAAAATCAATTTAGGAAAAGTTTTCATTTCTATTGAATTCAGGAAGCTTTGAGCTAAACAGTAACTGCTCTCTAAACTCTAGTGACTCCGGGCACATAACAACAGCCAGAGGCAAAGCCTGCTCACAGCATCTTATCCTTGAGACTGAATCCTTCTGTCTCAAGGATATAGATAAAATTAGCCAGCCCTGGGGAGACTAATTTGCTGGATTTGTGTTCACAAGAAGAGGGGTGATTTGTTTTCACTGCAGAGGCTGCCATTTCTGCTAAGTCACCTGCCTTGCCCTAGCAATGGCCATGTCATTGCAGAGGGACCTGATCATCAGGAGCGGTAACAACAAAAAAAGTATTCTCCAGAGACCTAGCACAGGCAAAGCAGGCAGTGGGCAGTTCCTGAAGGGCTTCAAGTTCCATTTTCACCTAACTGTAAAGCTTAAAACTTTGTAGTGTTGAGCGACATAAAAGAAAGAGAAACCAAAAAGAGTAAGGGACGCAGATGGTATTACTAGCTGCTAGTTGTCATTCTGGTTCTGGACTGTAGAAGACAGAATAGACTGAAAGATCAGTAAGAGTTTTGGCAGTGATCTCAAATGGAGACAAAATTTCACCTACGAGGTTACACACATGAAACAATGTGCTTAAGTCTGTGCTTGGGTAGAGCAACGAGCAATAGCATAGGTGAACAAGCCCTCATTTTTACTGTTTTATATCATTTTGGAAAACTGACACAGGGAGGAGTTTAAGGAGTCTGTTCTTTGATCCACGACACTTAACAGAGAGAATAAAGATTAAAATGAAGGAATCTTTGAGTGCAACCCCTCCTTTACTGTTAGGTCCCACTGACTCTTTATTCTAATATTACTCATCCTATTTTATATTATATTTTTTTGTATATGGAGAGATTGACATGATCCTCATTAACCTTACTTGAACATGTTATTTTTACCTTCACGTTCTTTTGATTTTGATTAGTTCATCTTCACTGAACACATTTTCTCTAGAGACATGTATTTATACTTGTTTATATAAAGGAATTTCTATTAATTTGCACTTTTTACAGTGTTTAAAAATTTGTCTCTAAGCACATTTTTTAGAAAATAATTTACCAAATGTATCTGTGTCACACTACTCAACTCATCAATTTCGCTCTTCACTTCTTTCAACCGTTTAGAGTTAATAGAAGTTATGTTTATGTTTTACCTTTCTCACAATGGGGTATCACGCAATCTTGAAAATCCACAAAAGCTACCTTGGATAGCACCCCAAACTGCAATCCAGTCTCAATCCTTTACAATTTTTATTTCATCACATCATTCAGAAGTGTAACGGGAACATCATTTCTTTGCACCAAACTACCTAAGATAAAATCATCCACTGACAGAGGCTTAGAATAAACATTTCAAGACTGAAATTCATTCACCTATAAACAGAGATGACATGGCTGACATTTGCTGAAAAAAATAAGCAGGAATTATCTTTTCATAATGGCAGGAGACTGAGAAAGAGTTGAAACGTTGGGTTGTTGAGTTTTTTTCTTCCAGAAAGTTTTTCTCCTCCTGGTAAGATGTGGTTATTGTGATCTTTATGTTTTAATGCAAGTAATGGACAATCATTGTAATTTCAACTGCATGTAAACAAAGCTAGAAGAACACAAGCAATTACATATACATTCAAGGAGAAAAAAGAGTCTTCCACTACCTTCACCTGGAAGGACAGAGATTTCAAAGATAATCTTTATCTCTAACAGTATCACATTTATAAACTTATCATGTTCAGAGTTGGCAGTACTTATAAATAATTTCACATGTAGACCCTGTGCTTTCTTTAGGGAATCAAACCTGCCATATAACTAATGTGTAAGTTGCATTCCTGTAATGTAAACCCTTTTTTTTTTATTATTGTCTTGTCTCTATGGTTCTTTTTCAGAAATAGATAACCATATTTTAGGAAAATATCATAATAGAAATAGTGTATTTCAGGAAAACTAATGTGGAGCTATTTTTTGTTTTAGTTTGGTTTGGTTTTTTTTAATATAACCTGCCTAAAATCTTGAAAATTTGCAAGTTAAGCTGGAAGAAAAATTAGTCAAAAGAGGCAGGGAAAGATGAAGAAGAGAATATGTACAAATAATCCTTTAGGTGTGGGATAGCAACACTAATTGCAGTGGATTAGAAGACAATTCTAACACTGCTTTAGTAAGGAAGTGTAAATGTTCATGAAGCACAAGAGTACTGTAATCTACACCGGTTTAGAATTACCAGTTTAATTATCAATTTCAAGAACATAGATAATAAAGATGAACAACACCTAACACAAAAATGTAACACACTCCAGAATATGATAGTCTTCCTTTTCTGTGGGAAATTTTTAATCTGAGAAACCTTGCTTTTCTGGAAAGGAAAACCTAACCTGAGAGTTGATTAGTGGATTTATTTTCCACATTGAAACCCTAGCTATAAATCACTCTTTATTCCCTGAATACGGCTGATTTCCAAAGAATTTTCCAAGCATGTGTTTCACTTTGCTCTTTTGACAGGCACTGTCTGGCTATAGGTGTAGAGGAACAGTGCTGGTTCCAGCCTCTGCAAACTCCCTCAGCAACAGAATTCCCCTGGGAACTCGTTCACCGAAAAGCCTGGGTCCAACATGCTCTTCCTCACCTTCTTGTCTTTTCTCCCATGGCTGACCTTAATCCAGGCAATGCAGGTCCAGGACAGGAAGCATTTAGTAGGCTTTACAACAGCAGAGCTTCTCCATACGAAAGGAGAAATCCTGTGTAACAATATTCAGCTGCTCTATCATCAAAATGCAATACATAATAAATAAACATGTACTAAAAGAGAGCAAACTGAACTCAGAATTGGAGGAGTCAACACCATATTTTCTAAAAGTAATAGTAACACACTGTAGTCCTCATTATTATGCTTCACTATTCTCCCTGTCTTTTTGGTTTTGTCACTGACCAAGTAAGTAAATGAAATGCTAAGTTTAATGCTATAATTAGTGTGCTTCATTCTACTCCAATTTGTCAGCAGTAGCCCTCATGTGTGACAGGCAGATGAGAATCTTTTAAGGTTTTTACTCTTCCCTAATTCTTCAAGCAAACAAATTTGTGTCTTTTCACTGTTCCTCACCTATTGTGTCCAGTTTCTTCTTTCTCCGTTCCAAAGCCAAAGAAAATTCAGTATTCCAGCAGGAGAGAACACATTGAGTTCACTCAAGTCAACCTCTCCAATTTCCTTGTATTTGCTTTGCAAAAAACTGAAGCACAGAAATTAAACCTGTGTAAGCCTACAACTGCCAGCAGACAGCAGCTGTCAGCAAACCAAAGCCAATCACTTTTCATCGAGTCTGAAGCAACTCATGCTTTTTTTCCCCTTTTTCCCTCTCCTTCTTGCCAAAGATTACACAAAACAAAATCTTCCTCTCTAAAGAGCAAACAATCATATTGGCTTTTCAGAAGGGATTGGTGCTTCATCCTCCTCTTCTTTGCTGACAAAAAAACAGATTTTATGTTCTCTTGTTTATGAGGCTAGCCCATACACTGAGACTCTGTGATATGAAAAGCCACAAGTGGGGATCACTGCTAGGTCTGCACTGGTTATCTCACTGTTCAGCTGGTGCAAGTGGTTACATGTCTGAATGAAGCAGCACTGCAAGCCTGGCTAGATGATGGTGTAGCATGGCTGAAGCCATGCTGTTGGCATGCTGAGCCCAGACTCTGCTGGGATGAGCAGATGATTCATGCTGGCTAATCTCCAGTGAGGGCAGGTCTGGGGCTTCAGGGCTTGAGCTGAAACACAGATGGGATCACATAGGCTGCACCTATCCTTGTGAATACGAAACATTGCAAGCTTTCTGTGGAAATCACAAACTGTATGGCTGCAAACTCAGATATATCACACCAATTACAGCACTTCATGATTTAATTATGTTAGACTCTGAGGGCCCCAGTTAGACCCACAGTTCTGTGCCGTGTGCTATAAAAGCATGCAATTTGGAGATGGACTAATGGGTACAGTGAGACTGAGGAATAAAGCCTGTCTCCCACCTAAGATATCCCTAAGAGATAAATAGGTTGCTAAAGTGCGAACAGTCTCCAGAAAAAAATTGCAAGCATCTATCACTGTAACAGCCAAAAAAAGATGTGAGGTAGTACTAGAGTTTAAACTAGCTGGTGAGCAGGGCTTGATTGAATACAATTTTAGTTAGAAGCCGGCATGCATAAGAAGTACCACAGAATAAAGCACAAAGAAGGAGCAGAAACGTAGCCCATGGCTGATCAAGAATTGAAGCGGTCACTTAGGAAACATAAAGAGCATTGGAATGAAAGGGACTTAAAGCAAAGAAGCTCTGTGCTATTGTTTGGTTCTTGTTGCATTCAGAAAATCAAGACTGTTTACTCTTGGTGAATAGCTGTGATTGCTCCTAAGCTGCCTGAGACATAATCAACTTCTCTTTTCATTTGGAAGAAACACAAGGAGCCCTGAAAGATGGTAAGCTGCTCAGATCAAAAAACTTTTGTATAAAAGGCATAAAACTTTTGTATAAAAGGCATAACTTGTCCTAATAAAGTGGCAATAGAGCCATTATGAGGGCTGTTGTCTCACTTGCTCTGGCCACAGAGTGTCAACTTGTATCTGTGACTTAGGTCTTTTGCCTTCTTAATTTTCTCTTGAACCTCCAGTGCTCGAGGTGTTTAATTTGGGCAGAAAAGCAGTGTTAGGACAACTGTGTTATTTTCAGATTTTGTCTATATGTTTGGAATATTTTATACAGCAATTTTAATGTAGCAAAGAACATTATGAAAATATGAAATTGTGGATTGAAAAATCTCTTGTGTCATTACTTTTAAAAGCTAATAATCCCTTTACCTTTTAAGATGATTTTAATCAGAGTTTGTAAATCTCAGACCTCATCTGAAGAGACTCCTTTCCAGCAAACAACAAACAGTGTATGTGATGTTGTTTTCTATACTCTTAACACATGTTGAAATGTTCCTATTTCCAAAACATTCGGAATCAGTTTGGATTGAACCTACTTTATGAGTGAGGGGATGCATCTTCTGGCCTTTCTTGACAGTATATACTTAAGGCTCATAACGGTGTACAGGTATTAGAGGCTGAAATTAATTTTTATGGGTTTGCTACTTCATCATTGGAGCAGTTTGCTCTCATGATGGAGGCCATCATCATCATACAATTACATTATATTTCAGTCATCTTAGAGGTCTGCTGTCAGTCCTTCTCAAGAACTAGACTGTATGTGCAGCTTCACGTGTCTGCAGCCTCATGAGAGTAAATGCCTATGGAAAAACATAACACATTTCTTTCTCTTGTGAGATGCTTTTCCCATAGCTTTTGTTTAACACAGGATAAAGACAGAAGCTAGGGATGGGACTGCAGGGCCCTTGTCTTCCTGGGAATGTTTTTAAAAGCTGTCTTTTTCTGCATGTGTGTTTCTGGTAAACAGGAAATGCAAGGTGATGGGTAGATGAGGTATATGAGGTATATGAGGAAATAACAGTTTCTGACTCAAGCAAAATTTACATAATCAAGCACAGAAATGTTGCATGTTATGAGGCATATTGCTTTGGGTTTGCATTTTGAGTATAATGTCTATATGTCTACATTTTTTTATTGTGACTGAGGAGATGCACCCAAAGCACTTAATAACATCTCATATTTGCATTAACATTCTTTTCTGATATTTCTGATATGTTTTGTTATGTCTTAATAATGAATTAATTACATAGTAGCATAACATAAAAATGATAGTACCTTAGTGTAATGTTGATTCAAAAAACAAATGGTAGGAAGATTAAGCTTCTTATTCCACTTCCATGTCTCATTGGAGTAGGATTGTACCATCCTTTCTATACAAAACATTATCCCTTAACTGTTTCCTAGGGGCAAGTAACTGCAAAACAAGCTTGGATCACACTACACAAAGCAACATCAGAAAAACAAGAATAAATGTTAAAAGTGTCTGAGCCTTGGAACTAGCAATCAAAACAAGTGACAAATCCAGCCTAAACATTGAGAAACAATTATGACAGTGTTTTACACAAAAGCCTACTGTGGCTTCTCTTGTGGTAGGATATTATATAATACCTTGAAGGTTTTCTGAGAGTAAAAACTTGTATATATGGTTTAGTCTTGGCCTTTACACTTTCCTGGGAAATGGTTTTCTTTATATATTAACTTATTCAGAGAAGAAAGGCCGACCCTGTAACATCATTGTGTTCCAGGCACAACGTTCTATATGATGTTTGGGTTTTTTTAACTCACAAACACAGTCAATTTTCCAGCAGCTGTGGTCTAAAAAAGTGGGGTAAAGTACTTATCCTTACTGGTCAAAATAGTTTCTTTGGAGGAGCTTGCTTCCCTGATGCTGCTTTGACAGCGACTTCATATATTGATGTCCAGCTCTTGAAGGACATGGCCCAATTGCTCCTCAGTGAACATTTCAGTGAACATAATGTACACAACTGCTTCTGGTCTAAAATCAATTTCTTTCTCTAATATCTTATTTCTCTTTAATAATTCTGTTCAAAGAAAAATTTTGCTGGGAGGTAGAAGACAAATATGTGTCCTTTTTATTGCTTCCCTAACCCTTCTTCCTCCAAAGTAGAATTGACTGAAAGAAATTTTTTTTCATAAAACCACTATGTCCTTCTCTACCTCTCTATTTTTCCATACTTTTTGGCAAAGCCACAAAAGGGAAAAACAGTGTCATGAAAATTAATGCAAGTTTTGCTGTTTACTTCAATAAAACTAGGGTTTATCTATTGTCTTGTATGATATTTTTCCTTGAGCTGCAATAGAAGTTACCTTGATTACAAAACCTCATATTCTAGTGTGTTGGGGTAAAGTTTAGATCCAAACTAATTATTTAGCCTGTAGTAAAAATATATGAAATATATGTCTGTGTGAATACAACATGTGTGAAATACAGACTTAAACAGTAAGATGATAATATTTCATCTATTCTTTTCTAATCCAGCTTTCTCAAAAACATTTGTGTATGTTTTTGGCTGAACTCTTATGAGTTAATTTTGCAAGCCTGATGCTGCCAAGACCACACAGTATTTGAGAATTCATCTTTCTTATTCTCCTCATAATTGAAAGCCTGATACTGTATGCTTTTATTCCAAGTGTTTGATAACTTTCATTAAAACTGTTCTCTTTTTTTAATATTACATGATCTGGGAATCGATGGGCTTAATAGGTAAAAGAAGCAAATTAAATTCACCAGTACAAAATGAGCTAATGAAACACCTTGCTTTTGTTGAGAAAATACGATCTGTATGGGAGGTACAAAATGAAGATTTTTATTTTAGTACAAAAGATACGGAACATCCCCCAATGCTGTTTCTCTCAATCTCTCTCTCTCACATTTATTTTCCAGAATGATCCCTATTTTTTGTATAAGGATGGTCACAAAAACACTGTTTCCATGGTTTATTGTATAACAGATATAAATTTGGAGAGAATATTACAAGACTTTAAAATCAGATTTGTTTACATCGCATTCACTTCTATACTCTGGAAACTAATTTCGCGCTCTTCATGTGATTTTTCTCATTGAAGTTTAGAAGTCCAAAACTTTTGGTGCTGACAAAATTACAGTATAGATCTTCTAAACAGTTTGTTACATACATGCAAAATTGATTAACCCTAATAAGCCTAGTTTGCAAAAGAGCATTGCAATGTTATTCCTTTAATGTTTCTTTTGGCAATCTTTAGTTGATTTAATGTAATTCAGTAAGTACCCACACAAATGCATCATCACGCCCAGAGACAGCACTGTCACCAGCAGGCAGTGCTGCATCTTGGCATTATGTTTTTATACTGCTTTATGTAATGTGTTTGTATAGCCTGTAATTAAATCAAAGACCTAGGGGAAGGCGAGGGCTGTGGATGCTATTTATGTGCTGGTAACCGTGAAGTGCACCCAGAAGAAAGTGGAAGTAAAGACAACCGTTTGACAATGTTGTTAGTTGCAGTGCCCCAATGATCGCTTGCTTACTGTAAGTATGTGTTGTAGCCAGTGAAAGGAGTTCCTAAATGGCACAAGAACTTTCCCAGAGAGGGAATTTACTAGTTATGTGAATGGGACTATACTCTGTGAGCGCTTGTCAGGCTGTGACCATTTGCTGTCTGTGAATGGGTAAGTGGACAAGAAGGCAGTGATGCCTGGGAGTCTTTTGGATCACCTTTTATTAGCAGATTCCCCATATGCAAGGTGGTTCTTCTAGGCAGTTACTTTTCTGGGTGAGGATCAGTCCTTCTAAAACCCCAGGAGGAATCACAAGAGGAAGATGTCATTGAATGTGTCACTTTGTATCCTTTATGAATGTTGAAGAGATGATAAGAGTTTTCTCTGACACACTGGAAAGAAGTTGACTTAAATACAGCAGATTGTATGTTTGACTGAAGCTGCTGATGCTGAGAGGGGGCTAACTCTCAGGTGCAGTCCAGAAAGAGCACTGACCAAAAGACACTTTATAGACAGTTTTACAGGGAAGAGAAGAGATTATGCTGGAGACAACGTCAAAGCAGCCCATAACCAGAAGTATGAACATAGCAGTAAAACCCAGGAGTTTCTTGAAGGCATCAGGTGCGAAGTCCCACTATAAGGATAATGTCTTTGTATTAACATATGATTTTAAGAAATGATTGTCAGTAAAGTGGCCAAGCAAATACAAATTTTTTTTTTTATTATTTTGAACCTCAGGAAATACTCATAGCCACAAAGTTCATAATAATACAGACAGGAATCTGAATATTCCTTTTTTTAATTCTCCTTTTTTTACTGTCCTCTAGACTTTGAGCCTTATTCTCTCCTTATGTCAAGCAGATACAACTTCCTTCTCCATCTTCTACCAGACACAACACAGTTTTCTTCTTTCTATGCCTTTGTTCTTTTCCATGCAACATTTCCCATGCCTTTTTTTCTATCTTACTGAAACTTAGTCTTACAGGGTTCACATTTTCCTCTTACTCCACTCTTACTTACTCTCATTTCCTCTCCTTGACAGCACATGCTTCAGAATAAAAGGCAGATTAAACTGAATAAACACAAACCAACTTGCAAAATAATTTATTCTTTTGTTCAGAAAACTGACAAAACTTTGAAATCTGATAAACAGAGACCCTCTAGGATTTTGGAATATTGGGAAGAAGAAACTACTTGTATAAGAGCATAAAACTCTTGCTCCTAATTTTGTGTGGTTGGGAAGGAAAATGTTCAACACGGACGCATTTTCATCTGTGAATTAAAATTGTCATTTGTCCAGAACTGAACGTTGCCCATTCTGGGCCTTAAGTCAGAATGATTAAGAGAAGAGGGAGAGAGGGAGCTTCCATTTGGAGATGGAATGAGGAAATATTTCTCTGACAGGTTGATTTAAAGGAATGGCAGCTGTTTGAGGGAAGATGGCATTTTACAGTGCATCTTAAGGGAGAGATGTTACTGGGCACATGATGGAGACAGATATGGATGTGTGACAAAAGCAAAAGCCTATGAAAAATGTGCTTGCAGACATTTCTGAAGATTTGAGAGTCTGTATATTTGCAGTGATCATCCTTTTCCTCCGTAGCTTAATATGTCTTAAACAATGAGGAACAAGCCTCTTCATAGCCTCCAGGGAGGATGCACTGGAGCACAGCAGTTGTGCACCAGCTTCCTATGGTGCATCCCCAGATGAAGGGGATTCACTGGCTTTCCAGTTCAGACAAATTTGTAGGAGTTTTGATAACATGATTAGAGTTTAATGATCATAAAAAAATCCAAGTGATTTTGAAGTGCTGGAGCGGGTCCAGAG